>APFE030587190.1:0-50087 GCA_000404065.3 Pinus taeda
GAATCACAGATCCGTGGCATCTAACCCTGGTGGTCTCAACCTGCTCCTACATGTTAACTGGACCACATATTGTGCACTCTCATCCTTGTCGTGTTGTATCACCGGGCAACATGGTTGCCACCTGTGCATTGTATAAAAGCCATAGTTTTTGTTTTAATATATATTTTCCATTAGACTTTAACATATATTTTTGAAATATGGTTTAACACCATATCTTCAGCACTTTGTTGGCAAGTTGACTCACATCCTCTGACGGTCATGGCCATTAACTCTGCCATTGTGTGACTGGACCTTCGTTCCATGTGACTAGACTGGGATCCACCATGTATGAACCTATTTATACTTTGTTATAATTCTTCACCATAGTTTATAACTTTTTTCCATATGTTTTGATTTACTCCGCCACATTGCGTATTTTCCATAGGTTCATTACATACTCTACCACCATGGTTTGATAACATAATTCTTTGTGCCCATCTTCCATATAGTAATATGATTTGTAAAACATATCTATCCCTTGCACCCACCATGGTTTTTACACATAGTTTGAACCTTAGGCATGTTTTAACATTAAAAAAAATGTGCACCTTTATTTTCATATATGGTATGTCATATGCTTTAGAAACCATATGTTTGCAACTGTGCCATAAAATTATTAATGCACCCATGACTTATAATATGAATCTTTAACCAACCAAAACCCAAAATCTCACCATTCACCTGGATATATGCACTAAAGATGAAATTTGACCTGCTGACTTGACCATTGCCATGTGTCGAACTGTGTGAATGCCACATGGTCAGCAAGGCCCCTTTTGACCTGTTCACCATAAACTTCAACGACCATTTTCTCCCTCATACAAGGGCCAAATGTGAATCCGGAGATACCACCAGAATCAACGTGTTGAGCTCTTTGACTTGGCACTAATTTCGTGAGCAACTGGGATGTTAAAACTCTGCACATGTCAAGAACAATTTTTCTACCCAGGTCCATCTTGGACTTCAAACATATAGCAAACTTCAACTTGACTTAACAAGATCCATTCTAGATCAATAGTCTAATTACTTCTATGAAATAAAACTTAGAATAACATCATTTATATTAAAAGAGGAATACACAAGTCCACTTTAGAATTTTAAAGATAATCTGCATATACTTAGCATGGACCCACATATGCCTTGTCATCAAACTGCAATATACACCAACATATGGCCTTCATATTGGACCATTTGAACAATTTTTCAATACATAATTTGATTTCTTTCTTGACCAATCTTGTAATATTATAAACATTGACCTTTGACCTTTACTTATTATAGATGTTATATAGCATAGGGAGGGTGTATTGAACCATGAATACCTCCTAAGTACACAAATACTTCTGAATTGTTTACATCCCAAAAGTAGAGTAGGATGTAATGCCATTGGAAAATATAACCTTCACTAATGTGGGTAATTTCTTGTATTTTGGCAAAAGACATTTTTATGAAATTTCATGCATGAAAATATCCGTGCCATTTTCCAAAACCTTGAAATTGATTAATTATCCAACTATGCTTGTGTTGTATGCAGTTCCACCATGCATTTGACTAGAGCATTAATTGTAATTCAATGCCTTTCTTGTTTAAACTAGGTGTTGTAGCGACTAAAACCACCCTCCAAAATTTTTCCTTAGCCTGTTTTGGAGCCTCCATACCAACCTTACACAGCACTTTGCCTTGCTTCGTCAAGTACTCAAGCTTTAGTGTTTTCCTTGCATAAAGGCAACCTGTCGATCACAGTTGATCCATTCTCCTCACAGGCTACTCACCTGGACTTGGTCCAGCTACAGGTTGAGTAGCTTCCCCTTGAAAATTACGCATTTCTTGAGGGAAACGATCCTTCCCTCTAGGAATTACACAATTCTCTCTGACAGCCTATTGGGCTCCAATATTGTGCAATCCTACCAGCCAACCCTCCCAGCAGGATTTGCACAAATTTTCCCAGCAGTAGGCTTTTTAGCCCAGGATTTGCACAAATCTGGGTAACAGTCAGCTGCTCTACCCAAAAATTGCGCAAATCTCCTAGGTAGCCAGCCCAGCTCCCAGCCATAAATATGCATTTTTCTCCAGCAGTCGAGTAGTCTCTTGCATGTGAAACTAAGTTGACTGGTTCCCTCCGAGACCGAGCAAAACAAACTTGCATGCATGGGCTGCTTCTTCCAAGACAGCATGCAAAGGCATCCCTTGTTTCAGGGATCTATGTTTAATAGTTGGAGGTTACATGCAAGGATAAATTCCGAAACCTCCCACCAAGTGTCTCTTCCCCTAGATTCGTGGCATATGGGTCACAACCTCGATGTTATCCAAAATCATCAACCAGACATTGCAGAGCTCATTCGTCACATCAACCTTGTATCTCTGACATCCCACATCATATCTAGGAGCAGTCGGCACATTCAACTTAGTTTCTTTGGGGTAAGCCCACTTCCCATGCCTTGTGCTAAATTTCTATAACTTTTTGTGTTTTCTCTTGTGGGAGTACTCTTTGCTTGATTTCTTTGAGCACTTGCTATTGTTTACATGTATACTAGCTTGTCCTATCTCTATTTTAGTTTTCGTTGCTATCTCACTATTGTCACATGCATGAAACTATTTTGCATGGACGTTCGCCTAATCGGCGAACTACCTCACCCACATGCATGTTAATCTGTTTGTTGAATCTTTCATTCATGTTTTGTCAATCACTTTTACTATCACTTAGTGTCACCATGAATTCATTGACTTACTTGCTTTTAGTTTCCCATTGGTGAGTTGGGCCAACCTTGGCCCAGGCTCTGCCTTCATCGAGGCTGCATTACACAATTTGGGAAAGGAAGGCTCGCCTTCCTCTCCATATTTTCACATTCCTTCCCAACATTGGCCTCTAGCATTGTTTTGTGCATTTCTAGAGGACAACGACTACTTGGCCTAAGAAATTGCGCAAATCGGTCCTTGGGCCAGCATTCCTTCCTAGCTGGGATTGCCCAGCAGTCAGTAGCTAGACAGGACTATGCATTGTGAAGTTCCAAAAGTCAGTTAGTCTCCCAACAACCCGAATGGTGCCTTTTGCAGTCTTGGCAGTCAGTCGCCCCACCTCCTGGTCAAAACTATGCAACCTTCATGATCATTCACCCAGGTATGATACAAGTCAGTTCTCATGTTCATTTTGGTTTTCAATTGACAGATTTCTTGCCATGAGTGTTTCCATGTCTCCAAGTATTGCAAGTGTTCATCTGCCTCTCAGCAGTACAGGTAGAATGGTTTCCAGGAGAGCAAAGATGAAGACACCATTTAGAGCACGCCTGGGGATGCAGTCGATCAAGTGTCCATGGACTTGCCTACCCACGAAGACATCAAGTTGTTTGTAGAAAATGACATCAATATATGACAACAACAACATCACAACAAGTAGCATCATGAATGGCAGCTGAAGACAAATACCAAATGCAATGAATGGAAGAGGAGGGTTGTTGACAACATAAACATGGAACAAGGTTGCAAATTCAAGCATGTCCATTGATGTTGAAAGCAACTATGGGTACTCCAGCTATGAAGTGGTGGTACGACATGAAGATCGCATGAAGGCAAAAGATGGAACAAAGAAGGAGTTGCATGTGCTAAAGAAGCAACTCAGGAAGAACATGAAGTTGCATAGACAGACAAATGAGTTGTAGCAGGAACAGGAACAACAGTGGTCAAAACATGCACTCATCGATGAAATTGCACCCATACAAGTTAAGGATCCATCCCAGTAGCTGACACAGAGTAGACACGGTGAGCAATGTTGTTGATCGCATGCATGTCATTGAGTGCGCGCATGCAATCCAACCCATTCAACACACTCACCAAGGTGAAGACAAGAAGCAAGTCCAACTAGAGCTGAACATGTACTTTGGCAAGTTGATGCGCATGAAAACTAGTACACACTTGAAGATGAGCAAGGACACCATGCATCAGTGTGTTACTAGTTCATCCAAACCCAAGAAGACCATGCACATGTTAGCAAATGAGTTGGATGAAGGGGTTGAACCAATGCACCAGTTGCAACAGAGGCAAGAGTTCGCTTCAACAAGATGTCACCATGACATGCATGCACACCATCACAGACATCCAAACTTTGCATCAACTCACCACCTTCACCATCACAAGCATGTCAAAGAGTTGGTCTCATCATAGCGGACCAAGCATCAGTGCTGTCTTGCAAGGCTTGCTCAAGACATGTTGCCTCACATGAGTACATGTGCATTGTAATGTTGAGTCATGTCAAGTGTAAGTCAAGTGTCAATGGTTGGATGTAACAGTAATAGAGTAGGTGAAGAGTCATGAGGGTAGTTGAATTCTCACAAAGGGTAATGTCAAGGGTCACCCCACCCGTTTCTATAAATAACCCCTCATAACTCATTGTAAGGGCTTTTGGTCAGCGATGCTTCTACTAAGATTGTTTTGAAGAAAGCTTGGATAGTATTGTAACGCGCCTTAGTTTCTCCACTTCACAAAGCTAGTACATATCTTTGGAGGAGCAGGGAGATGTGGCTGTAATGTTTCACTATTGGGGCTAGCAGGTTTACATGGATGTATTGTATGATTGTGACTTACACTTCTTTACATAGTAAGAGTCAACACATTTTCATTCATATGTTGTTATTGTAGTTGGACTTCTTTGGTTGCTTTAATGACATGTGTTGTTTAACTTACGTACTTGTGTATGAACTTATTCACATGCAATTATATGAATCTTGTTGTGAATGTGTTGCATATGTTGTTAATGTTGTCAGTGTCCGTGTCGACTACTCAACTGGACATAAGGAAAACCTTTCACTTCAACCTTTCTATAACAACCATCACACTCGTCTTGGAATAATCAGTGAGTGTTGTACGTGTTATCCTACCTTGGATGATGTGACTACTTCATCCAAGTGGACTGCTCCACCGGAATTTGTGCATGTCCTTTGTGTTGTGTGTTCCTAGCCAAGTTGGGACTGATCCCTTTAACCCTAGAACTCACCTTCACCTCCTTCCCCCTTTGAAGTGTTGGAACCTCTCATACACCTTCCTTGACTCACTGCATCAGTCACACCCTTGCTTTGGACAGAGTTATTCTACTTGCCTCTGTGCAACACTGCAGTTAATGCATTACCTTACAACCCACTGCTGGGACTCCTACACCAAATGGTCTAAGGTCTAATTGGGACTTCTTACCGGGGAGATCCCCTTGACATGTTGGCGAGTCCACACTATCAACATTTTTGGCGCTAGAGGGAGGGGTTGATGACAAGCAGTGTCCTCTCATCCTGTTTTGAAACTTTGCATGTCTTTCGTGGAGTCTTGCACTCTTCTTCCCCTGAGGTGTTTTTTGAATCGTGAAGATGTCTCCATCTCGGGGAAGATTTTTGATCTCTTGTCCAATCATACATATGATGGTGAAGGCGAAGAGGCTTGGCCTAAGCACTTATATAACTTTCTTTCATGATTTATGAGGAAGATGATTTTTCTAACGAGTTGGCCAATTTGATGCTTGCATACACACTTCACGAATCTCCATTTCGTTGGTTGCTCAGCCTACCGGCTAACATCATGCACTCATTTGAGGACTTCTGTGATCTTATTGAAGACACATTTGATCATTTTGATCCAGACCTATTGCGTATTTTCCATAGGTTCATTACATACTCTACCACCATGGTTTGATAACATAATTCTTTGTGCCCATCTTCCATATAGTTATATGATTTGTAAAACATATCTATCCCTTGCACCCACCATGGTTTTTACACATAGTTTGAACCTTAGGCATGTTTTAACATTAAAAAAAATGTGCACCTTTATTTTCATATATAGTATGTCATATGGTTTAGAAACCATAGGTTTGCAACTGCGCCATAAAATTATTAATGCACCCATGACTTATAATATGAATCTTTAACCGACCAAAACCCAAAATCTCACCATTCACCTGGATATATGCACTAAAGATGAACTTTGACCTGCTGACTTGACCATTTCCATGTGTCGGACTGTGTGAATGCCACATGGTCAGCAAGGCCCCTTTTGACATATTCACCATAAACATTCAATGACCATTTTCTCCCTCATACAAAGGCCAATTGTGAATCCGGAGATACCACCAGAATAAACGCATTGAGCTCTTCGACTTGGCACTAATTTCGTGAGCAACTGGGATGTTAAAACTCTGCACATGTCAAGAAAATTTTTCTACCCAGGTCCATCTTGGACTTCAAACATATAGCAAACTTTGACTTGACTTAACAAGATCCATTCTAGATCAATAGTCTAATTACTTCTATGAAATAAAACTTAGAATAACATCATTTATATTAAAAGAGGAATACATAATTCCACATTACAATTTTAAAGATAATCTGCATATACTTAGCATGGATCCACATATGCCTTGTCATCGAACTGCAATATACACCAACATATGGCCTTCATATTGGACCATTTGAACAATTTTTCAATACATAATTTGATTTCTTTCTTGACCAATCTTGTAATATTATAAACATTGACCTTTGACCTTTACTTATTATAGATGTTATATAGCATAGGGAGGGTGTATTGAACCATGAATACCTCCTGAGTACACAAATACTTGCTAATTGTTTACATCCCAAAAGTAGAGTAGGATGTAATGCCATTGGAAAATATAACCTTCACTAATGTGGGTAATTTCTTGTATTTTGGCAAAAGACATTTTTATGAAATTGCGTGCATGAAAATATCCGTGCCATTTTCCAAAAACTTGAAATTGATTAATTATCCAACTGTGCTTGTGTTGTATGCAGTTCCACCATGCATTTGAGTAGAGCATTAATTATAAGTCAATGCCTTTCTTGTTTAAAACCACCCTCCAAAATTTTTCCTTAGCCTGTTTTGGAGCCTCCGTACCAACCTTACGCAACACTTTGTCTTGCTTCATCAAGTACTCAAGCTTTAGTGTTTTCCTTACATAAAGGTAACCTGTCAATCACAGTTGATCCATTCTCCTCACAGGCTACTCACCTGGACTTGGTCCAGCTACAGGTTGAGTAGCTTCCCCTTGAAAATTATGCATTTCTTGAGGGAAACGATCATTCCCTCTAGGAATTACACAATCCTCTTTGACAACCTATTGGGCTCCAATATTGTGCAACCCTGCCAGCCAACCCTCCCAGCAGGATTTGCACAAATTTTCCCAGCAGTAGGCTTTTTAGCCCAGGATTTGCACAAATCTGGGTAACAGTCAGCTGCTCTGCCCAGAAATTGCGCAAATCTCCTAGGTAGCCAGCCCAGCTCCCAGCCAAATATGTGCATTTTTCTCCAGCAGTCGAGTAGTCTCTTGCATGTGCTACTAAGTTGACTGGTTCCCTCCGAGACCGAGCAAAACAAACTTGCATGCATGGGCTGCTTCTTCCAAGGCAGCATGCAAAGGCATCCCTTGTTTCAGGGATCTATGTTTAATAGTTGGAGGTTACATGCAAGGATAAATTCCGAAACCTCCCACCAAGTGTCTCTTCCCCTAGATTCGTGGCATACGTGTCACAACCTCGATGTTATCCAAAATCATCAACCAGATGTTGCAGAGCTCATTCGTCACATCAACCTTGTATCTCTGACATCCCACATCATATCTAGGAGTAGTCGGCACATTCAACTTAGCTTCTTTGGGGTAAGCCCACTTCCCATGCCTTGTGCTACATTTCTATCACTTTTTGTGTTTTCTCTTGTGGGAGTACTCTTTGCTTGATTTCTTTGAGCACTTGCTATTGTTTACATGTATACTAGCTTGTCCTATCTCTATTTTAGTTTTTGTTGCTATCTCACTGTTGTCACATGCATGAAACTATTTTGCACGGACGTTCGCCTAATCGGCGAACTACCTCACCCACATGCATGTTAATCTGTTTGTTGAATCTTTCATTCATGTTTTGTCAATCAATTTTACTATCACTTAGTGTCACTATGAATTCATTGACTTACTTGCTTTTAGTTTCCCATTGGTGAGTTGGGCCAACCTTGGCCCAGGCTCTGCCTTCATCGAGGTTGCATTGCACAATTTGGGAAAGGAAGGCTCACCTTCCTCTCCAGATTTGCACATTCCTGCCCAACATTGGCCTCTAGGACTATTTTGTGAATTTCTAGAGGACAACGGCTACTTGGCCCAAGAAATTACGCAAAACGGTCCCTGGGCCAGCAGTCCTTCCTAGCTGGGATCGCCCAGCAGTCAGTAGCTAGACTGGACTATGCATTGTGAAGTTCCAAAAGTCAGTTAGTCTCCCAACAACCCGAATGGTGCCTTGTACAGTCTTGGCAGTCAGTCGCCCGACCTCCTGGTCAAAACTATGCAACCTTCATGATCATTCACCCAGGTATGATACAAGTCAATTCTCATGTTCATTTTGGTTTTCAATTGACAGATTTCTTGCCATGAGTGTTTCCATGTCTCCAAGTATTGCAAGTGTTCATCTGCCTCTCAGCAATACAGGTAGAATGGTTTCCAGGAGAGCAAAGATGAAGACACCATTTAGAGCACGCCTGGGGATGCAGTCGATCAAGTGTCCATGGACTTGACTACCCACGAAGACATCAAGTTGTTTGTAGAAAATGACATCAATATATGACAACAACAACATCACAACAAGTAGCATCATGAATGGCAGCTGAAGACAAATACCAAATGCAATGAATGCAAGAGGAGGGTTGTTGACAACATAAACATGGAACAAGGTTGCAAATTCAAGCATGTCCATTGATGTTGAAAGCAACTATGGGTACTCCAGCTATGAAGTGGTGGTAAAACATGAAGATCGCATGAAGGAAAAAGATGCAACAAAGAAGGAGTTGCATGTGCTAAAGAAGCAACTCAGGAAGAACATGAAGTTGCATAGACAGACAAATGAGTTGTAGCAGGAACAGGAACAATAGTGGTCGAAACATGCACCCATCGATGAAATTGCACCCATACAAGTTAAGGATCCATCCCAGTAGCTGACACAGAGTAGACACGGTGAGCAATGTTGTTGATCCCATGAAAGGGATTTGGCAGCATGCATGTCATTGAGTGCGCGCATGCAATCCAACCCATTCAACACACTCACCAAGGTGAAGACAAGAAGCAAGTCCAACTGGAGCTAAACATGTACTTTGGCAAGTTGATGCGCATGAAAACTAGTACACACTTGAAGATGAGCAAGGACACCATGCATCAGTGTGTTACTAGTTCATCCACACCCAAGAAGACCATGCACATGTTAGCAAATGAGTTGGATGAAGGGGTTGAACCAATGCACCAGTTGCAACAGAGGCAAGAGTTCGCTTCAACAAGATGTCACCATGACGTGCATGCACACCATCACAGACATCCAAACTTTACATCAACTCACCACCTTCACCATCACAAGCATGTCAAAGATTGGTCTCATCATAGCGGACCAAGCGTCAGTGATGTCTTGCAAGGCTTGCTCAAGCCATATTGCCTCACATGAGTACATGTGCATTGTAATGTTGAGTCATGTCAAGTGTAAGTCAAGTCTCAATGGTTGGATGTAACAGTAATAGAGTAGGTGAAGAGTCATGAGGGTAGTTGAATTCTCACAAAGGGTAATGTCAAGGGTCACCCCACCCGTTTCTATAAATAATCCCTCATAACTCATTGTAAGGGCTTTTGGTCAGCAATGCTTCTACTAAGATTGTTTTGAAGAAAGCTTGGATAGTATTGTAACGCGCCTTGGTTTCTCCACTTCACGAAGCTAGTACATATATTTGGAGGAGCAGGCAGATGTGGCTGTAATGTTCCACTATTGGGGCTAGCAGGTTTACACTTCTTTACATAGTAAGAGTCAACACATTTTCATTCATATGTTGTTATTAGTTGGACTTCTTTGGTTGCTTTAATGACATGTGTTGTTTAACTTATGTACTTGTGTATGAACTTATTCACATGCAATTATATGAATCTTGTTGTTAATGTGTTGCATATGTTGTTAATGTTGTCAGTGTCCGTTTCGACTACTCTACTGGACATAAGGCAAACCTTTCACTTGAACCTTGCTATAACAACCATCACACTCGTCTTGGACTAATCAGTGAGTGTTGTACGTGTTATCCTACCTTGTATGATGTGACTACTGCATCCAAGTGGACTGCTCCACCGGAATTTGTGCATGTCCTTTGTGTTGTGTGTTCCTAGCCAAGTTGGGACTGATCCCTTTAACCCTAGAACTCACCTTCACCTCCTTCCCCCTTTGAGGTGTTGGAACCTCTCATACACCTTCCTTGAATCACTGCATCAATCACACCCTTGCTTTGGATAGAGTTATTCTACTTGCCTCTGTGCAACACTGCAGTTAATGCATTACCTTACAACCCACTGCTGGGACTCCTACACCAAATGGTCTAAGGTCTAATTGGGACTTCTTACCGGGGAGATCCCCTTGACATGTTGGCGAGTCCGCACTGTCAACATTTTTGGCGCTAGAGGGAGGGGTTGATGACAAGCAGTGTCCTCTCATCCTGTTTTGAACCTTTGCATGTCTTTCGTGGAGTCTTGCACTCTTCTTCCCCTGAGGTGTTTTTTGAATTGTGAAGATGTCTCCATCTCGGGGAAGATTTTTGATCTCTTGTGCACTCATACATATGATGGTGAAGGCGAAGAAGCTTGGCCTAAGCACTTATATAACTTTCTTTTCATGATTTATGAGGAAGATGATTTTTCTGATGAGTTGTCCAATTTGATGCTTGCATACACACTTCACGAATCTCCATTTCGTTGGGTGCTCAGCCTACCGGCTAACATCATGCACTCATTTGAGGACTTCTGTGATCTTATTGAAGACACATTTGATCATTTTGATCCAGACCATCTTGACCGGAAACTGTTACAGCAATGGAGGGCATTACATGAATCCGTTATTGATTTTTGGCAGCACTTCCATGACTTGTAGTTTCAAGCTCCGAAGAGCTAGATCAAATCTTCTTATCTTTAGGACCAGTTTGATTATTGCCTTAAGGAACCTACCCATCCCAAGAGGAAGCTTGATATCAATCCTCGCTCAACCTTCTTCATTGATGGAACTACGCAATCTCATGTGGGAGTGGGCACTATCTGAACTAACAGTCTGCCTCCCTCTCATTCAGCAGCTCCACCACTACCCAGTGATGTTGAGGATCATTCTCACACACCTTTTTATCCTTCACACTCTCTCAAAATCACTCCACTTGATTTTCATGTAGACTTGGTTGTGAGTCCTTTGAGTTCTCATATGCATTCTTTTCTTCAACCTACATCTTCAAACTCAGGTGTTCCTCTAGATGATGTTGTCTTGTGTTTGTCCATTCCGAACTCTTTGCTTGTTGTGAACAAGGAACAATCCACTAACGGAGTTGGTGTTGCACAACCAACATGCGCTGTCATTCATGAAGAGTATGAGTGGTAGCTTGAACCTCAAAACTTGACGAAGGATGACTACCTTCTGCCCGAGTCCCCTCTGTTCTTTCCTAACCTCTTTGGTAAACCCACCATCCATGATTTTTCATGTGTATCTTCATCCACAGATGCACCCATTATTGATCAATCGCAAGAATCACTAGATGTTAGTCCATCATTCGACAACGGAGAGGATAAGTTATTCATTGAAAATCCACTTGATCCTTCATTTGTCTTTTCCAGAAACACAGAGGATGAGTTTGTTTGCTTTTCATCTACCCCTTTGTGTGATTCATCCAACCATGAGGATGCCGACCAACATCCTGAATTTTTTGATCTTGATTTCCATGATCCCTTCACCTCATCATCCGATCACAATGTTAATTCACTCATTGTTAATCCATCTAAGCCACTGGTCTATGAAGATCCATCTATCAACGAAGTCGAAACCCCAGAGGTCATCAAGGCACTTCAGCCCGAGATGATGGTTATGTCAAGCCCTCTCTATCATGAGGTTGGTTTCGCTTCCGATCAGGTAACTGTCCAAACACTCAAGGCTCCTCAGCACTCATCTATATGCACTCGAAATTAATCCAACACTCATATTTTACTTCCTCCACTCGAACTACACGATCCCATTGTTCATGCATTGGAGGTGTCTTACATTGCAAGCACTCATGCGCGATGCAAGTTATCTTTGTTTCTTTCGTTCACTTGCATGTCATAGTCAAGAGTGTGCTTATGCTTCAAAGTTGCATGTAGTGTCACATAGCACCATGATAAGTCTGCAGACTACCCTTCATGCACATGCACTCACTTATGTCTCGTGGGCACTTTGAATCACGAAGTGTGGTTGTCTTCATTGTTATATCTTTCTTGCTTGTTGGTTCACGCAACTGGGTTGCTCGCAGACCAAGCCTTCACCAACATGGGTCTACCAATGCATTGGTGGCTGCATTGGAAGTATCACTTCATGTGATCAAGACCATGTACGTTAGTGTAGGAGTAGGAGTAGTGTTTGCTTTCAGTTGTTTGCTTGAATGCTTTTTTTCTTACGTGCTTTATTTGTTTGTTTGTTTGCTTTCTTGTTTTTTTACTTTATTCGCTTTCATTTTTGCTTCTGCTCTTAGTTTTCTTTATTGATTGTTAGTTCGTTTGCTTGTTTCATTCATAGGTTAGTCTTGCATGAAACCATGTATGACTCTTGAAGTGAGTTGGGTAAAGTACAAGAAGGCTTATACAACTATCACTACTTGGTTATCTGTCATCTTGCCTCTGTATGATTAGCTTGTTACTTTTAGTCCATGATACGTCGAAGGAAAATACGTATTTTCGAAGTAAACCTTGGTGTAAACACAACACTTGCACGATAAGTATTGTCACCTTCTCTTATCAATTGTTTTTGGGTTAACCCTTGTCACCTCAGTCAAGTAGAGTAAGGTAAGGGGGAAAACCTTAACACGCACGCCCGAGATACAATAAATTACTTCTCTACTGGAAAAACCTCTTCTGCTCTCAATAAGTCGGGATCCTTCTTCCACCTCTGAAATGAATGAGTGTTATGCATAGTGAAAATGAAAAAAATTGAAGTAAAAAAAAAAAAAATGAAAAATGAACAAGGCGAAAGAAGAGAAAGGCTTCCGGCATAGGGAGGTGATGCAAGTAACTCTACCAGGGTACTGACCAGGCTCGTTGGTAGTGGAGCCATGCTTGTGTTCCTATGTGACTCCACCAGGGTACTATCTAGGCTTGTTGGTAGTGGAGCAACACCAGAGATGAAACTAAGACTCCAACGACTATACTACTTGTGCAGCTATATACCCCTCAACCCTAGTCGAAACAACTATGTTTCCTTGGCTTGGAATGTGTGTCAATCGACCAAGAGTCTAGAAGATGCTGCATCTTACAATCAAACTAGTGTGAAGCCAAGATGAGTTGAGAGCTGAACAATACTTCCGAATGTGTTAGACTTGCTTTTCACGAACAAGGTCCATTTAGAGAGCTGTAGTTCTATCATTGTGTCGCCAAGTGTTTTAGCGGCTACAACCACCCTCCAAAATTTTTCCTTAGCCTACTTTGGAGCCTCCCTACCAACCTTACACAACACTTTGTCGTGCTTCATCAAGTACTCAAGCTTTAGTTTTTTGCTCGCACAAAGGCAACCTTTCGATCACAATTGATCCATTCTCCTCACAGGTCGCTCACCCAGACTTGATCCAGTTGTAGGTTGATCAGCTTCCCCTTGAAAATTGCACATTTCTAGAGGGCAACTAGCCTTCCCTCCAAGAATTGCAGAATCCTCTTTGACAACTTGCTGGGCTCCAAGATTGCACAATCCTGCCAGCCAACCCTCCTAGCAGGATTTGCACAAATTTTCCTAGCAGCAAGCTGTTCAATGTAGAATTTTCGCAAATCTAGGTAGTAGTCAGATGCTTTACCTAGAAATTGTGAAAATCTCTTGGGTAGCTAGCCTAGCTCCTAGCCAAAAATGCACACTTTTCTCCAGTAGTCATGCAGTCTCTTGCATGTGCAGCTGAGTTGATCGGTTCCCTCCGAGACTGAACAAAATAGGCTTTCATGCATGGGTTACTTCTGCCAAGGCAGCATGCAAAGGCATCCCTTGTTTCAGGGATTTATGTTTAGCAGTTGGAGGTTACATGCAATGAGCAATTTCGAAACCTAACACCAAGTGTCGCTTCCCCTAGATCCGTGGCATGCGTGTCACAACCTCGATGTTATCAAAAATCATCAATCGGATGTTGCAGAGCTCATTCCTCACATCAACCTTGTATAACAATGTAGAATAGAAAGTTCAGGGTATTAAATTTAAACGGTTCTCGCTTGAAGGAAGAAGTAAATAATTTGAACACCAAAAATCCTAACTGAAATTCCATATAAAAGGGATGAGAGATGCACTCCATGGGTAGGTAGATTTTCTAAATTGAAATAGAAAAATATTCACAAACAAAAATGTCAAGGAAGGATGACCACAGATGCTCCTGTGTATAAAATTCTGGCTCATCAAAAAAAGAAACATAAAGAAGGAGGGCATGGCCGAATGAATTTAAAAATAATTCAAGAAAATATTGGAGTACTAACTCACTCACCCGGGATGCATTCCATTATTTGTTGATAAGTTGGCCGTTCAACCACCCATGCATATTCTCCTCTGCATGGAATTTCTCTCTCAACTAATAGACGCACAAAAGAAACAAACATTTACACAAGACACAACCATAGGACATTGATGCATACAACACAGAACAAAACATAACAGAACACAGAACAAAACATAACATTTATGGAGCGCTCCATAAGACAGACACAGCGGTTGAGAGAGAAAGAACACCCATGATGATTAAAAGAACACTCATGATGATTAACCTGTAGATTGAACAGAGAAAATGATTTGTGAGATTACATAAAATAGCCTTTCCCTTTCCCTGGTTAACCAAACAGTCTAGAGATAGACAAACAAATTAAAAGGAACAGAAAATTACCAGTAATCCATTCGAGCTCACCCTACTGTTGTTTTCGCACTGTATTGCAAAAATTACCATCACTTCCTCTTCCTATGTGAATTTCCTCCTCATCACAATCACCACCGATCCCTCTCATTCTTCCTTCATTCATTAGGCCGCGCGCATTCCTGAGTTTTATGCTTGGGTTTTTGGACCGTTGCCTTCAAATTTAACTTTAACCAATCTTTTAATTACTACTCATTAAACCAATCTTTTAATTATCCATCTTTTAACTTAGTATTATTATTTTATAATTTATGTTTGATATTGTTGTAGCCTGCTGCATTGTTTTTCAGTTTTCTGTTTCTACCTTTCCATCGGAATTGCTTATGGATGGTCGGAAAACCTTATCATGCCGTATAAATGTATAAATAGAAGTTAACCTTTTCATCGGAATTGCTTATGGATGGTCGGAATCCGCAGTCTGTCATTGTCTCCGGCCGTCTAGTGGAAAATTCAACATAAGGAATTCAATTCAACCTAAGGAGCTACAGCGTCCCGCGTGTCCTACCACCTGCAAAGAAATAACCGCAGAGCTAAATGTTTAACACAATGTAATTTTGGGTAAAAAAATAATATATATCAGTTGTTGGCTTCCGCACTCCCTCCTGTGAAGCCCATTTACATTTAATTATTGGAATTTTTTTAGTTCAAATTTAAAGAATGATTAATTTAGATTTACTGAAAAGTATATTTATATATTAATTATTAAAATTTAATTATTATTAATATGTTAATAATTATTTTAGAAATTTTTATCAAAAAAGGTTTTTTATATTTAGAATTTATATATTATATTATATATATATATATAATATATATATAATATATATATATATATATATATAATATATATTATATATATATATAAATATATATAAAATAATAATAATAATAAATATTTAAATTTTTATAATTTTTGAAAAGTTAGTAAGGTAAATGTGTTTAATGTTAAATTTTTTAGTTGAAATTTTTTTCTTAACAAAATTCATTTAATGTTAATTAATATATTATAATATATTATATATATATTATATAATATATATATATATATTATAATATATATATATATTATATATATGTTATTGATTAAATGCATTATTATTATTTAAAAGATAAGATGTGTAAGAATATTTCATTCTTTCTCTTAATCATCAATAAAGTATTTCAATGTTCATGTGAAATGATATAATTTTATATCAAACTTGAAAAGGATAAAAGTAATTAAAAGTAAAAAATAATAGTATTAGGCTCACAAACACATTATGTGTATCGAGTTGTGTTACATACCCAGAAATATATATATATTTTTTTATACGTTTGTAAATGTAAGCATTTTACATATTCCAATGCTATTTAATTCACATCCTATCCAATAATTTTTTTGTTGTTTACGTTTGTAAATGTAAGCATTTTACATATTCCAATGCTATTTAATTTGCATCCTATCCACGTATGCATAATCCTATATACTTATGAAGTTGGTAAACTTAGCATTAAATAAGTCAGGTTCTGCTAACGGTGCGAATTCAATCTCACTGTCGTTTGGTATGGGAAATCGAGTCATGGATCTATGACCATCAACTAGCCGCCTTGATTTTTGTTAAGTTGAAATGTTAATTTATTACCTGCACTACCACTGTACATGGCATGTGCAGTCCTATCCAGCTCGGCTACTACCTCGGGATCCCCTTGGGATCAACGATGTTGGAGCTGGCTTGGCGATCCAACAGCTGTAGATGGCTCGATCCTTGTACACACCACTTGGTCTCGATTCGGGAATTCATTCTTCCTCCATTTCGCTTGATCTGCCGCTTGGTTGCTGCTCTCGTCCATGTCTTGTTTCGCTCCTCGAACCAGGCTTCTGTGGTGATAGTGGAAGGTGCTTAGAACACCATACCTTTTTCTTCACACTCCAACTTGGGGCACTGGTAAGTTATTAGTTGTATAGACTGTGTATACCAATTTTTCTTGCGCAACAATGGTTGAACCCACCTCATGCATTCAGAGTTCTTTGTTTTTGTTTGTCCTAAGACTACTTCGGATATCTAACCTAATTTCCGTGGTCTCTTGCAGGATCCTCTCGACTCTGTCTTCGAGCTTGGCTCCGAATGGAAACACAGTTCTCCAGAAATGGAATTAACTCCAAATTCCGCCAGGTATGAGGGTTCCCACCCTGGTTATGGTATTTTAATCTTTGCTCCATTAATTCTCTTGCGAGAGGAACCTTACTCCTGAGATTGCTTTTATTTATGCAATGTATGGTTCGGGTTTTTAGCTCGCCCGTCAAGACTCTGTTACTCATGTATTATATATATATATATATTTATTTTTTTATTTTTTTAAGTACAAAGATTTAGCTTCGAGGGTTTTTACCTCTGAAGCCTTTTTGAGCCGTACTGGCCTAATTGTAATACCTTAAGTTGTTTTACAACAATGTCCATTTCCTTGAGTTTATGTTTCATTATAATTGTTGAAAGTCATA
The DNA here is from genome assembly GCA_000404065.3 of Pinus taeda. Classification (NCBI taxonomy): domain Eukaryota; kingdom Viridiplantae; phylum Streptophyta; class Pinopsida; order Pinales; family Pinaceae; genus Pinus; species Pinus taeda. The sequence continues at coordinate 17,453 of APFE030587190.1, forward strand.
TGCTAATGACATCTAGTTTATTGGATGATTGTGTACATCCTGTACATTTGGAATGTCTTCCTCCTGGGTTATAATTACTGTAGGGTTTATACTATTTCCCAACGATATTATCATGTATTTTTGTTACCTATTATAGCTCTTCAACTTGTTTTACCACAGAGTTCCATGCGGTGCCAATATATGCATAAATATAAGTTCCGTGTTTATTGTTTTCCTGGTCTCTCCGGTTTATTTTTGTACAGAATTTATATGCACTGTTTCTAAACTAATGTTGTCTTTCGACTCGCTCATTTGTTCCAATCTTTTGCTACGCATTTTAGCAGAAGGGTATTTATAATTTTTTTTATTTAATTCGGTCAATGAAGTCGGCAGTAATCCATTGTTAATTCTTGTTTGAAATTCGACTAGACAAAGAAGCCACTAGCCGTATACTTGTCCGGCGATTAACTGAATTCTCTGATGAGGGTTTTGGAAAATGTCACATTAATCTAGGGGTTTTGAGTTACCAGATAGAATTTAGGAAGCTCGTTCACCCGGAGGACTGGGTCGACCTTCAACACAGGTCTTCCTTCTATCATTTAAATGTAATTCAATTTCTGTTATGGCAAGCTTTTAAATCTAGACCGAAACCCTACACCCAGGGTTCTGGGCACATGTACTTGTCATTCCTCTCTCGCAGAAAGCAAATTTAGCTGGCTATGATAGAGTTAAACTGTGCTGTTCCTTTAGGACTTTTCCCTTGTTCACTACTACTGTTCTTTCTTAAAAGAATTTGGATTAGGACCAAAACTTGTTACTTCTAAATTTTTCATACCAGACTCATTCTCATGGGAATTAGTTTGTTGCCAAATCAATTGCACTTCTTCATATGCCAGAAAGCTAAGCTTACAAAAACTCATTAATTAAGTCTTTTAATTCTCATAAACCTTTCCTACATCACTACTCTAGTGAGACCCTTGTTTCTCCCCAAGGAAAGGTTCGTCTTTAGTTGCCTATTATTTTCCTTCCCTATTACACAATTCCACCCTTCCTCTACAGTGCTCTGCTCCAAGTTCAAAACAGAATAAAGAGGTGGTTTGCATGTATAAATTTTGTTTCCCTTAACCGTACAATTTTTCTGTTAAGATGACCCCTACAATATTCTTTTGTTTTTGTTCCTCGGATAATAACATGGGTTCCTAGTAAGAGTCTCTTTCACCAATGACTTAGTTTTTTTTATAATGTATCATAACAGTGCAAACATTTAATATAGCTTACTTCCTTAATATTTTTAAATGCTTCAAAGCGGTTCAGCTCACTTACCTATGCCACTGTAGCTCACAAAACACTTGAGAAGTCGAGATTACCTCTGGTCATCTGCTTCCAATCTGCCACCCTTCCATGAGATTCATCTTTCGGGACCATAATCTCCCCCTAGCTCTCTTGCAGGACCACTGTCTGCAGCAAGATGCTCGCACTTAGTGCTTGGCTATCTGGTCATCACCAGACTTAGCCATTTTCTCATTTCTCTTTTCTTTTATGCCTGTCCTGACAGCACAGACTTTTTCCCACCTATCCCTATTTTCCTCTAGAAACCCTTCCAGTTAGGGAAAACAGTTAGGGTTGGAATCACAGCAACTGTCTTGCTTCCAACTTCCTCCTTAGGGTTGGAATCACAGCAACTGTCTTGCCTTCAAATTCCTCCTTGAGAAGTTTCCATCACAGCAACTATCTTGCCTCCAACTTCCTCCTTGAGAAGTTTCCAGCTCTTAAAAAAACATTTCTTTTTTTTTTTAAGAAAATATTATTAAATTCAAACAGATAATAATATCAATTCAGTTTGTCATTTACCACAGTAAAGTCAACTATTTACATTTATCCCGGGGCATTACAAGTTGACACATGTACCTTTTAGAAGAAAAATAAAATATTTTTTAAATAAAAAAATGGCAACTATAATTAAAAATAAAAGTGAATATATCAATTTGGTTAATTATAATAAAAAAAATATTAATAATCTTATTCTCACTATGCTAGCTCCATTTATTATTGACATTATAGCTCAAAAAATGTGGTAAACATATTTCATTGAGTGTGGAAGATATACAATTATTATACTTCACAAAGATATTTCAATATAAGATTTAGGTAAATTATTTAAATGTATAAAGAAAATAAATAATTGAAATAAAGAAAAAACTAGTTATTTATTGATAAGAATAATTAAAAGAGACATATGCAATTTGTTCAATTCTTAATATAAAATTAATGTGGCATTCTTGAGATTTTTTGAAATCGATAGGAAGAATGAGTCCTTCTGTAATTTTTTCTCAATTAAAATATGTTTATTATGATAGACATGCCTCATATTAAGATTATATCCTCAAATTTGAATGGTTTGCTAGATTATCAAAAGTTTATCCACATAAAATGTGTTTAAGGAGGCTGTTCAAAATTGATTTTTGAGAAGGATATTTAAAATAGATTTGGTCTCACCCCCTACTGTTAAATTTGGAGAAGATTCCTAGATTCCACATCAAATTTGAGGAAATTTACATTATAGTAACCTATTTTGATTTGAGGAGGTTTCTCAAAATTGATTGTATACAATCTCCTTTAGTTTGAGAAGGTTATTGTTAACAAATTTAGCTACTTAAATTCCATTATATTTAATTGTCAATCTATGGTCATAAACTTTTAAACGCCAACATTGTACGTGTGGAACTAGTACATAAAATATTCTCAAGCTATGAAAGAACTTTTACAATCTAATGCTCCAAGGCGTGCATTGGCAATAAAATGAACTATCTAACTGAAAATTAAAGGGATACAAAGATTTGTTGGATCAATGAGATTATGTTTTCAAGACAACTTTGCGGACTCCAATCATATTCCGTTGTTTGTCATAAAATGATTCTATGATTAATTAAGAAGCACTTTCATTCTTCAACCTTCAATGCCTAACTTTTGTAGGGGGGATCCACACTTTACACTTGAAAGATAGAATTCAATCAGGAAGAAAGTAAAATGCTACAGGATTGCGTGATCATTAGGATTACATTTACAAAACAATTTTATGATCTCCGATCGCAATACTTTGTTTTGCAATTCCTTAAAAAGAACTTTTATTCATCAACCTTCAGTGCCTAACCTCTATAGGGAATCAACACTTTTGCAATAAAGAACGTATGAAAGTTCAAGAGCTAAATTACAGAAAATTAAAATATTAATCTATAGATAAATAGAAATACAAATTATCTAATTAGACAATCTAACTAAGAAATAAATGAATTCACAACCCAAGCCAGGTAGGGAACCTTACCTATTGATTTGTGCTACAAAAGAAAACTATAGTTGATATGAAATTGCAAATTAGATTTCTACCTGACACTTGGCAAGTTTTAAATGGGCCTTCCAAACAATAATTGAATACATATGAACAAGTTATCCAAAAAGGACATGACACACATAAGCATGCAATGTCAAATAGAAAGACACCAAGATTGTTGACAGAGTTCACCCCCCTTGGGCTACCTCTCCGGGCCCTGCTCTAAAAAGCTAGGCTGCTCATATTTCAATGAATAAAAAGAGGTACATCAAAATTGTCGATACAATTTCAGTTATTTCCCCAGTATGGAAATGCTCTCCTTTAGCCAAATCTCACAATTTCACTTGAGTCTCTAACAAAGGACTTGTCATTTACAACAAATACATCGAGTCGCTAATAATAACTCTGAACTCTACTGAAATCGAGAATTCAAGTGTCATCAATACATTGATTATTTACCTTGTCTCCACTTGTCTAAGTGAGACACAATTCAGGTACAAAATTCTGTGGAATTCACTGCTGCTACTAACAAACAAGTATTGTTGTTGAATCTGGAACGTGTCAAAACTCCTGTTTCAGCTCTTCAAGTTTCCAAATAAGCTTTCAGATGCTTCCATCAATCCAAAAACTAACTTCACAACTTCCTACCTCTAAAATGATTTCGAATTGCTTCTTTACATATAGTTTCACCTAACTAAACTATGCACACAGGCATTGTTGGTAACTGTAAAAAAGGAGGCCTCTATCTCAACTTTCCAAAGCCTATCTCCATTCGAAAAAGGGCCCAAGGATGACCAAGATGTGCTCAAATGAACATTACAGGCACCAATATGACTCTGTTCTGGAGCTCACTATTCAACCCCCCCTCTGTAGTGGTGCAATGGTAATCCTTTCATAATGCCTTGGTCAAGTTCTAGGTTCAAACCTATTGAGCTATACATGGAAAGTTTTTTTAATTAGGTGGACAAACCTTTACTCAATGCAATAACAAAACTACACTTAACACTGAAGTTATAACAACTATTAACTTTGGTGCATTTCATTTTAGTATGGTCTAACCATATAATGTGTATGGTTTACAAAGGGTAGATAGAATACAATATCCTTCGCGCATTGATGTAATGTATATTCCTAAGGTTTATTCATGGCACATATAGATTGGACTGGTGGCTTTTGTTACACTAATAATCCAACTTTTTATCATATAACTCGGTGAAAGACCATATCGTAACTCAACTCCGATCAGTGTGGTGGTCAAGTGTTATGACAACCCACAACCATGTGAATTGCTTTCAACAATAACCCATGCCACATAGTTGTACATCATTTTCCAAGTGAAATGCACCTACTCCTTACTTATTCCCGACAATTCGATGGCATATCCCATGGCAATGCTGACTCAATACTCTGTGTTCACAACCTCTGCTGGTCATGGCAACAACTCGATAGTGTTGTTTTAACTATGCCCACATCTCTGTGTCATGTGACACATCTTCATGTTGGATAACTCTTGATGTAACTGCATACCCGGTGGTCTATAGAACCACAGACCCCTGGCATCTTACCCTAGTGGTCTCGACCTACTCCGACGTGTTGACTGGACCACATATTGTGGGTTCTCATCTTTGCCATGCTATATCACTGAGCCACATGGTTGTCACCTTCGCGTTGTATAAAATCCATAGTTTTTGTTTTAATATATATTTTCCATTGACCTTTAACATATATGTTTGAAATATGGTTTAACACCATATCTTCGGCCCATTTTTGGCAAGTTAACTCACATCCTCCGGTAGTCATGGCCATTAACTCTGCCATTGTGTGACTGGACCTTTGTTCCATGTTACTAGACCGGGATCTACCATGTATGAACCTGTTTATACCTTGTTATAATTTTGCACCATAGTTTATAACTTTTTTCCATAGGTTTTTATTTACTCTGCCATTTTGCGTATTTTCCATAGGTTCATTACATATTCTACCACCATTGTTTGATAACATAAGTATTTGCGCCCACCTACCATATAGTTATATGGTTTGTAAAACATATCTATCCCTTGTGCCCACCATGGTTTTTACACATAGTTTGAACCTTAGGCATGTTTTAACATTAAAAAAAATGCATACCTTTATTTTTGTATATGGTATGTCATATGGTTTAGAAACCATAGGTTTTCAACTGCGTCATAAACTTATTAATGCACCCATGAATTATAATATGAATCTTTAACCAACCAAAACCAAAAATCTTACCATTCATTTGGAGATATGCACCAGAGATGAACTTTGACATGTTGACTTGACCATTGCCATGTGTCAAACTACATGAACACCACATGGTCAACAATGCCTCTTTTCACATGTTCACCATAAACTTCAGCGCTCATTTTCCCCCTCATACGGAGGCCAAATGTGAATCCAAATATACCACCAGAATCAACGCATCGAACTCTTCGACTTGGCACTAATTTTGTGAGCAACTGGGATGTTAAAACTCTGCACATGTCAAGAAAATTTTTTCTACCAATGTCCATCTTGGACTTCAAACATATAGAAAACTTTGACTTGACTTAACAAGATCCATTCTAGATCAATAGTCTAAGTACTTCTATGAAATAAAACTTAGAATAACATCACTTATATTAAAAGAGGAATACACAAGTTCACTTTACAAATTTAAAGGCAATCTGCATATACTTAGCATAGATCCACATATGCCTTTTCATCGAACCGCAATATACACCAAAATATAGCATTCATATTGGACCATTTGAACAATTTTGCAATACACAATTTGATTACTTTCTCGACCAATCCTGTAATATTATAAACATAAACCTTTGAACTTTACTTATTATAGATGCTATATAGCATAGGGAGGGTGTATTGAACCATGAATACCTCTCGAGTACACAAATCCTTATTAGTTGTTTAAATTTTCACCCTATGGATGCATATATATGACAACTAATTATTTTGGTTACTTGATCTTTACTAGGGTTATAAGATCTGATACTCATATTAGAAAAGGCAAGCTCTAGCTCTAACAAATCAATTAAAAATAAGGGAAGAGCATTGAATTTAACATCACACATTAGCATGTCATGACCATAATGCAAGTAATTGTGAAAAAATAGGAATGATCATTGGCCACAAGAGAGAGTCTAAAGGGAAAAACTCGCACTTTTAAAAAAGGCCTCAAAATAAAGTCCAGTGTCTTCCTCACACTTGAGACTTTGCAAGTCCTCATGGAATCTTAGGTGAATAGCCATATGTGTATGTATATATATACAAGATATATCAATATTATGTTCATATATATGCCAACATATATATACCAATATATGTAAAAGTGTGTATATACTAGTATATATACACCAAAATAATATTATATAGATATCATTTATTATATATCAACATATTATGGTTGTATATATACCAATATATATACTCACATATTATGTTTATATATATAGTAGTATACATACCAACATTCTTGTAGTAATAATATATATTAAATAGATATTATGTTGGTATACTAGTGGTGGTCGTCATTGGGTAAGCACAATACATAGATAGATTAAGAGATTAATACTTTAAATAGTTTAGGGTTTTGTTGTAGTAAAACAACAACTCTCCATTTTTTACTTAATCCATAAAAAATGGGTACCTTTTGAATTTTTTATATCCTACTTATATATATAATTCAATCGCTTTCCACCTTGTACATATTTCATAGACAAATCACTTATAAAGTTTTCAAAAAATAAATGCTTAAGATTTTTTAATTAGGTGGACAAACCTATTCTCGGTGCAATAACAAAATTACACTTAGCACTATAGTTATAACAACTATTAACTTCGGCTCATTTCGTTTTAGCATGGTCTAACCATATAATGTGTATGGTTTGAAAAGGATGGACCAAATACAATATCCTTCGTGCATTGATGTAATGTATTTTCCTAAGGTTTATTCATGGCACACATAGATTGTACTGGTGGATTTTGTTACACTGATAATCCAAATTTTTATCATATAACTCGGTGAAATACCATATCATAACTCATCTCTGGTCGGTGTGGTGGTCAATTGTTATGGCAACCCACAGCCATGTGAACTGCTTTCAGCGGTAACTGCTGCCACATAGTAGTACATCATTTTCCACGTGAAATGAAACTACTCCTTACCTCTTCCCAACGATTCAATGGCATATTCCATGTCAATGCTGACTCAGTACTCCTATTCACAACCTCTGATGGTCATGGCAACAACTCGACGGTGTTGTTTTAACTGTGCCCGCATCTCTATGTCATGTGACACATCTCCGCACTGAATAACTCTTGATGTAACCACATACCAGCAGTCTATAGAACCAAAAACCCCTGCCATCTAACCCTAGTGGTCTCGACCTGCTCCAACGTGTTGACTAGACCACATATTGTGTGTTCTCATCCCTATCATGCTATATCACCGAGCCACATGGTTGTCACCTTCCTGATGTATAAAAGCCATAGTTTTTGTTTTAATATATATTTTCCATCGAACTTTAACATATATCTTTGAAATATGGTTTAACACCATATCTTCGGCACTTTTCTGGCAAGTTAACTCACGTCCTCCGGTAGTCATGGCCATCAACTCTGCCACCGTGTGACTAGACCTTCGTGCCATGTGACTAGACTAGGATCTACCATGTATGAACCTGTTTATACCTTGTTATAATTATGCACCATAGTTTATAACTTTCTTCCATAGGTTTTTATTTACTCTGCCATATTGCGTATTTTCCATAGGTTCATTACATATTTTACCACCATGGCTTGATAACATAAGTCTTTGCGCACACCTACCATATGGTTATATGGTTTGTAAAACATATCTATCCCTTGCGCTCACTATGGTTTTTACACATAGTTTGAACCTTAGGCATGTTTTAACATTAAAAAAAATGTGCACCTTTATTTTCGTATATGGTATGTCATATGGTTTAGAAACCATAGTTTTCAATTGCGCCATAAACTTATTAATGCACCCATGAATTATAATATGAATCTTTAACCAACCAAAACCTGAAATCTCACCATTCACCTGGACATATGCACTGGAGATGAACTTTGAGCTATTGACTTTACCATTGCCCCGTGTCGAACTATGTGAATACCACATGGTCAACAATGCCCCTTTTCACATGTTCACCATCAACTTCAACAATCGCTTTTCCCCTCATATGGAAGCTAAATGTGAATCAATAGATACCACCAAAATCAGCGCATCAAAGTCTTTGACTTGGCACTAATTTTGTGAGCAACTGGGATGTTAAAACTCTGCACATATCAAGAACATTTTTTCTACCTATGTCCATCTTGGACTTCAAACATGTAGAAAAAATTGACTTGACTTAACAAGATCCATTCTGGATCAATAGTCTAAGTACTTCTACGAAATAAAACTTAAAATAACATCATTTATATTAAAAGAGGAATACACAAATTCACATTACAATTTTAAAGGAAATCTGCATATACTTAGCATAGATCCACATATGCCTTTTCATTGAACTTCAATATACACCAAAATATGGCCTTCATATTGGGCCATTTGAACAATTTTGCAATACACAATTTGATTGCTTTCTCAACCAATCCTGTAATATTATAAACATAGACCTTTGGCATTTACTTATTATAGATGTTATATAACATAGAGAGGGTGTATTGAACCATGAATACCTCCAGGGTACACAAATCCTTATTAATTGTTTACATATCGAAAGTAGAGTAGGGTGTAATGCCATTGGCAAATATAGCTCTCAATAATGTGGGTAATTTATTGTATTTTGTCGTAGGATATTTTCATGACATGGCATGCATGAAAATATCTGTGCCATTTTTCGAAACCTTGAAATTGATTAATTATCCAACTGTGCTTGTGCTATATGCATTTCCACCATGTGTTTGAATAGAGCATTAATTGCAAGTCAATGCATTTCTTGTTTAAACTAGGATAAATCCAACCAATATTGGTCCATCTCATGCTACCTAAAAAAGAAAACCATGTGGAAATTTTCACCCTAGGGATGCATATATACGACAACTAATGATTTTTGTTACTTGATCTTTACTAGGGTTATAAGGTCTAATACTCGTATTAGAAAAGGCAAGCTCTAGCTCAAATAACTCAATTAAAAATAAGGGAAGAGCTTTGAATTTAACATCACACATTAGCATGTCATGACCATAATGCAAGTAATTGAGAAAAAATAGGAATGATCATTGGCTACAAGAGGGATTCTAAAGGGAAATACTCACACTTTTGATAGTATTAAAGACCTCAAAATGAATGTAGAGTGCCTTCCTCACACTTGAGACTTTGCAAGTCCTCATGCAATCATAGGTGAATAGCCAAAAATAAGTATATATATACACACACACACACACACACATAGATATATCAATATTATGTTCATATATATACCAATATATGTAAAAGTATGTATATACTGGTATATATACACCAAAATAATATTATATATTGTTTATTATATATCAACATATTATGGTTGTATATATCCCAATATATATATACTCACATATTATGTTTATATATATAGTAGTATACATACCAACATTCATATAGTAGTAATATATATTAAATACATATTATGTTGGTATACTAGTGGTAGTCGCCATTGGGTAAGCACAATAAATAGAAAGATTAAGAACTTATGGTCGGAAAACCTTATCATGGCGTATAAATAGATAGATAGATTGAGTTGTTGGCTTAGGCACTTGTGATTTAAACCAATTTACATTTAATTACTAGAATTTTTATTTAAAATTTAAAGAATGATTAGTTTAGATTTATGGAAAATTCATATTTAGTATTATTTATATATTTAATTATTATTAATATGTTAATGTTTGTTTTTTTATATTTAAGAATTTATTAAAAAAATCCAATATTAAATTTTTCTATTTTTTTAGAAAATTAATAAGGTAAATGTGTTCAGTGTTAAACTTTTTACTTGAGTCTTTTTAAATAAAATTCTTTTTTTTTTAATGTTCACTATAATTAAAAACAAAAAAAGGTATATCTTAGCAATTAATTTTAATTAAATGCATTATTACTACTCAAAAGATGTGTAAGAATATTTCATTCTTACACTCAACCATAAATAAAGTATTTCAATGTTCATGTGAAATAATATAACTTTATATCAAACTTAAAAAAAGATAAAAGTAATTAAAAGTAAAAAATAATACTATTAGGCTCACAAACACATTATTTATTTATTATTGACATTACAGCTCAAAGAACGTGGTAAACATATTTCATTGAGTGTGAAAGATATGCAATTATTATACTTCACAAAGATATTTCAATATGAGATTTAGGTAAATTATTTAAATTTATAAAGAAAATAAATAATTGAAAAAAAAAAAACAAAACAAACAAACAAACAAACTAGTTATTTCTTAATAAGAATAATAATGAAAATGAGACATGCAATTTGTTCAATTCTTAATATAAAATTAATGTGGAATTTAAAAACTATTAATAATAAATAAATCAAATTGAGTTTTAAATCAAATATATCAATAAAAAAATGGTTAAAGCATTTTAATTAGTCTTAATATTCTACATGTTGGCTCCTTTGGAGTATATTTTTCAGTGATTTGAAATGTAGTAAAAAATTGCTAGAATTGTAAGTTTAATTTGTGCACTCTACATAATCCAAGTGCTCAACCATATTTTCAAGGCATTGATGCAATTTAAACAATGAAATAATGTACACTACCCTCTAAAAGAAATTAGCACATCAGGGATTTAATCCCTCTCCACACTTGATAGAAGTCGGATTAAAATGAATCTATACTAGTGAAAATTGAACCTATTTTATCATAGAGAATACTCTTTCATATATATATATATATAATAATATTATATATATAATATATATATTATATAATATATATATTATATATATATAATATATAAATTCATATATTTAAATACACAAATTATAGCACTTAATATAAAGAAATATCACTCTTTCAATAAGGAAAATTTAGTTTTACATCTTTCAAAGTTTTTCAACTAAAATAATAAAATAATAATAATAATAATTTAAATTTTAAATCCATAGCCAAGTTTGGAGCAAAAATTGTGTATGAGACACTTGTTTAACGGAAAAAGCCCTTTTTTTTTTCACTTGCTGGGTCCAGGGGTTTAAATCTCTGAGTGGACGCCACCCGAAGGGCATCAACACCCCTCGGCCTATTTACTGTCCTAACCCCAAGAGCTTTCGGGATTCGACCTTGTGACCTCCCATTGGTGAGACACTTGATTTGACCGATTGAGCGAACTCTTGGGGCTTATGGAAAATCCCTTTATATTTGAATATTTGTCTTTTTAGGAAAAACACAAGTTCTTAAGAACTATTCGTCATTTCTTTATTCTCTATAAAAGTGTAATATACTTTATATATATTATTAGATTTATGATTATAGTATAATAAACAAATATTATATAACAATAGGCATATGACAATTATTATATAATGTACTCATTTATACATTTTAATAATTAGCTATAGAACAATTATCACATGATATTTATCTATTCCATTATGATAATATATCCAATAATATATGGTAGGCATACTATAGAAAATTTCCTCAAATTTGAGAAGATTGTGTAAAATTCTTGAGATTTTTTTGAGTCCTTTTGTAATTTTTTCTCAATTAAAATGTGTTTATTATGATAGACATGCCTCATATTAAGATTCTATCCTCAAATTTGAAGGGTTTCCTAGATTTTCGAAAGTTTATCCACATAAAATGTGTTTAAGGAGGTTGTTCAAAATTGATTTTTGAGAAGGATATTTAAAATAGATTTGGTGTCATCTCTTATTGTTAAATTTTGAGAGGGTTCCTAGATTCTGCATCAAATGTGAGGAAATTTACATTATAGTGTCCTATTTTGATTTGAGTTTGTTGTTCAAAATTGATTGTATACAACCTCCTTTAGTTTGAAAAGGTTATCATTAAGAAATTTAGCTACTTAAATCGCGTTATATTTAATTGTCAATCAATGGTCATAAACTTTTAAACACCAACATTGTATATGTGTGGATCTAGTACATAAATTATTCTCAAGCTATGAAAGAAATTTTACAATCTAATGCTCCAAGGCATGCATTGGCAATAAAATGAACTATCATACTGAACATTAAAGGCATACAAATATTTGTTGGATCAATGAGCTTATGTTTTCAAGACAACTTGCGGACTTCGATCATATTCCATTGTTTGTCATAAAATTATTCTATGATTAATTAAGAAGCACTTTGATTCTTAAACCTTCAATGCCTAACTTTTGTAGGGGGGAATCCACACTTTACACTTGAAAGATAAAATTCAATCAGGAAGAAAGTAAAATGTTGCAGGCTTGCATGATCACTAGGATTACATTTACAAAACAATTTTATGATCTCTGATCACAATACTTTGTTTTGCATAAGCATCAAATAGTTTTCCAATTCCTTAAAAGGCATTTTTTCTTAGAAACCTTCAGTGTTGAACCTCTATAGGGAATCCACACTTTTGCAATAAAGAACGTATGAAAGTTCAAGAACTAAACTTACAGAGAATTAAAATATTAATCTACAGATAAATAGAAATACAAATTATATAACTAGATAATCTAACTAAGAAATAAATGAATTTACAACGCAAACCAGATAGGGAGCCTTACCTACTGACTTGTGCTACAAAAGAAAACTATACTTGATATGAAATTGCAGAATTAGATCACTACCTGACACTTGGCAAGTTTTAAATGGGCCTTTCAAAACAATAATTTAATACATCTGAACAAGTTATCTAAAAACCACATGACACACATAAGCATGCAATGTCAAATATAAAGACACCAAGATTGTTGACAGAGTTCACCCCCCTTGGGCTACCTCTTCGGGCCCTACTCTAAAAGGTTAGGCCACTCGTATTTCAATGAATAAGATGAGCTACATCAAAATTGTTGATACAATTGTAGTTATTTCCCTAGTATGGAAACGCTCTCCTTTAGCGAAATCTCGCAATTTCACTTGACATTCTACAAAGGAATTATCATTTACAGAAAAAACATAGAGTCTCTAACAGTAACTCTGACCTCTACTGAAATCGAGAATTTGAGTTTCATCAATACATTGATTATTTACCTCATCTCTTCTTGTCTAAGTGACACAACTCAGGTACAAAATTCTATGAACTTCACTACTCCTACTAACAAACAAGTATTATCGTTGAATCTAGAACATGTCAAAACCCTGTTTTGGCTCTTCAAGTTTCCAAATCAACTTTTGGATGCTTCTAGAAAGCCAAAAACTAACTTCACAACTGCTTACCTCTGAACTGGATCTGAACTTCTTCTTTACACATAGTTTCACCTAGCTGAACTATGCATCCAGGCACTATTGGTGACTTTCGTAAAGGAGGCCTTTATCTCATCTTTCCAACGCTTGTCTCCTTTCGCAAAAAGGCCCAAGTATGACCAAGATATGCTCAAATGAACATTACAGGCACTAATATGACTATGTTCTGCAGCTCACTATTCAACTTCCCCCTTGCAGTGGTGCAATGGTAATCCTTTTATAATTCCTTGGCCAGGTTCTAGATTCAAACCTACCGGGCTATACATAGCAAGTTGTTTTAATTAGGTGGACAAACCTATACTCAGTGCAATAAAAAAATTACACTTAGCGCTATAGTTATAACAACTATTAACTTTGGCAAATTTTGTTTTAATATGGTCTAACCATATAATGCATATGGTTTACAAATGTTGGACCGAATACAATATCCTTCGTGCATTGATGTAATGTATTATCCTAAGGTTTATTCATGGTGCATATAGATTGGACCGATGCCTTTTGTTACACTGATAATCCAAAGCTTTATCATATAACTTGGTGAAAAACCATATCATAAGTCAACCTCGGTCGATGTGGTAGGCAAGTGTTATGGCAACCCGCAATCATGTGAACTACTTTCAGTGGTAACCCCATGCCACATAGTCGTACAATATTTTCCACGTGAACTGGACTAGGGAAAATTTTAGGGGCTAATATTTGCAGACGGGAAAATTTTCCATGCTTTTTCTAAAAAGGATTCGCCAATTCCCAATTTTTCCTAAGAATGATTCACCCAAATTTTATAAGAAAAAAATTATTTTACCTTAAAAATCACCAAAAAATTATAGAGACTATATAAAACCATTAGAATTTTAAATATTTTTACTAAAATATCACCAAGCATTTTATAGTTTTCATATTATGGATTAGTAAGATTCACCAAGGTTTCTAATCATTAAGATAAATTTCCATCCTTATAATTTTCCCTGAACTGGACCTACTCCTTACCTGTTCCCGATGATTCGATGGCATATCCCATGGCAATGATGACTTAGTACTCCACGTTCACAATCTCCGATGGTCATGGTAACAACTCGACAGTTTTTTTTTAATTGTGTCTGCATCTCTATGTCATTGGACACATCTCTGCACCAGATAACACTTGTTGTAACTGCATACTCGATAGTCTATAGAACCATATACTCATGGCATCTAACCCTGGTGGTCTTGACCTGCTCCAACGTGTTGACCAAACCACATATTCTGCGTTCTCATCACTACCGTGCTATATCATCAGACCACATGGTTTCCACCTCCGCATTGTATAAAAGCCATATTTTTTGTTTTAATATATATTTTCCATCGGATTTTAATGTATATGATTGAAATATGGTTTAACAAAATATCTTCGACACTTTTTTGGCAATTTGACTCACATCCTCCAGTGGTCATGGCCATTAACTCTGCCACCATGTGACTGGACCTTCGTGCCATGTGACTAGACTAAGATCCGCCATGTATGAACCTGTTTATACTTAGTTACAATTTTGCACCATAGTTTATAACTTTTTTCCATAGGTTTTGATTTACTCCGCCATATTGTGTATTTTCCATAGGTCCATTACATATTTTACTACCATATTTTGATAGCATACGTATTTGTGCCCACCTACCATATAGTATGGTTTGTAAAACATATCTATCCCTTGCACCCACCATGAGTTTTACACATAGTTTGAACCTTAGGTATGTTTTAACATTTAAAAAAATGTGCACCTTTATGGTTTAGAAAACATAGGTTTGCATCTGTGCCATAAACTTATTAATGCACCCATGACTTATAATATGAATCTTTAACCAACCAAAACCCAAAATCTCACCATTCACTTGGAGATATGCACAACAGATGAACTTTGACCTGTTTACTTGACCATTGTCATGTGTCAAACTGCACAAATGCCATGTGGTCAGCAAGGCCCCTTTTCACTTGTTCACCATAAACTTCAATGGGCATTTTCTCCCTCATACGAAGGCCAAATGTGAATCTGGATATACCACTAGAATCAACATCTCGAGCTCTTTGACTTGGCATTGATTTCATGAGAAACTGGGATGTTAAAACTTTGCACATGTCAAGAAAAAATTATCTACCTAGGTCCATCTTAGACTTCAAACATATAGCAAACTTCGACTTGACTTAACAAGATCCATTTTGGATCAATAGTCTAAGAAATTCTATGAAATAAAACTTAGAATAAAATCATTTATATTAAAAGAGGAATACACAAGTTCACATTACAATTTTAAATACAACCTTCATATACTTAGCATGGATCCACATATGCCTTATCATCGAACTGCAATATACACCAACATATGGCCTTCATATTGGACCATTTGAACAATTTTGCAATACACAATTTGATTGCTTTCTCGACCAATCCTATAAGATTATAAACATAGACCTTTTACATCTACTTATTATAGATGTTTTATAGCATAGGGAGGGTGTATTGAACCATGAATACCTCTTGAGTACACAAATACTTCTTAATTGTTTGCATCCCAAAAGTTGAGTAGGGTGTAATGCCATTGGCAAATATAGCTCTCACTAATGTGGGTAATTTCTTGTATTTTGGCATAGGATATTTTCATGACATGGCATGCATGAAAATATCCATGCCATTTTCCAAAACCTTGAAATTGATTAATTACCCAACTATTCTTGTGTTGTATGCATTGCCACCATGCATTTGACTACAACATTAATTGTGAGTCAACGCCTTTCTTGTTTAAACTAGGAGAAATCCAACCAACATTGATCCATCTTAAGCTACCTGACAATGAAAACCATGTGGAAATTTTCACCCTGGGGGTGCATATATATGACAACTAATGATTTTGGTTACTAGATCTTTACGAGGGTTATAGGATCTGATACTCATATTAGAAAAGGCAAGCTCTAGCTCAAATATCTCAATTAAAAATAAGGGAAGATCTTTGAATTTAACACCACACCTCATCTACATATCATGACCATAATGAAAGTAACTATGAAAAAATAGGAATGATTATTGGCTACAAGACAGAGTAAAAAGGGAAAAATTGCACTTTTGATGGTAGTAAAGGCCTCAAAATGAAAGTCCAGTGTCTTCTTCACACCTGAGACATTGCAAGTCCTCATGCAATCTTAGGTGAATAGCCAAAATTAGGTATATGAGTATGTATATATACACATAGATATATCAATATTATGTTCATATATATGTCAAAATAAATATAGCAATATATGTAAAAGTATGTATATACTAGTATATATACACCAAAATAATACTATATAGATATCGATTATTATATATCAATATATTATGGTTGTATATATACCAATATATATACTCACATATTATGTTTATATATATAAGTAT
Source organism: Pinus taeda (assembly GCA_000404065.3). Classification (NCBI taxonomy): domain Eukaryota; kingdom Viridiplantae; phylum Streptophyta; class Pinopsida; order Pinales; family Pinaceae; genus Pinus; species Pinus taeda. The sequence continues at coordinate 34,600 of APFE030587190.1, forward strand.
ACATACCAACATTCATGTAGTAGTAATATATATTAAATACATATTATGGTCGTATACTAGTGGTGGTCATCATTGGGTAAGCACAATACGGAGATATATTAAGAGATTAATACTTAAATAGTTTAGGGTTTTGTTGTAGTAAAACAACAACTCCCCATTTTGTACTTAGTCCATAAAAAATGGGGACCCTTTTAAGTTTTCATATCCTACTTATATATATAATTCAATCTCTTTCCACCTTGTACATATTTCATAGACAAATCACTTATAAAGTTTAAAAAAGAAATGTTTAAGTTCTTAAGTGTGCCATCAATAAACAATTCTTCTGATCTCCCAAGACATGAATATCTCGGACCATACTCTCTTTTACTGGAAAACTTTTGGCAAGACCCCGAGGTATGAAAAATCCTTGTTTTTTAATTAAGATTCTTTGTTCCCATCCTAACTCTTGTTTCTCGAGTTGACACTTCCACATTTACTTCTTGATCATCCCATGGCGGGACACAAAATTTCCCAACATATTACAAATATATTCTCAGAAAATTTTATGTCAATCTCTTTCTAACCCATTAACTTGTCAAGTGTTTTACCTTACGTAGAGCCCCATGGTAGGATGAAAAAATTTTCTAACAAATATCTTGAAACATTTTGTCTCTTAGACTCTGTTAGTTCTCAGACCTAGGCGCTTTTAAAATTTTGAAACCTAACTTCCACTTGAGAAATCCTTCGTGGGATGGCATGGCCATTGTTTCTACATGGAAGGCTTTAGACATGCTCTTATCAAATGCTACCATTTGTCACATTACACAACACCAATATCTAACAAATATCCATATTCTTTGTACATATATGCTAAAATTCTCGACAAACAATTCTTTGCCTCATCGTGGCCTTCTTATAACATATTACCTAAACCTGCCCTTACTCCCATGATGCGAATTAGGGTTAATCTTAATGAATAATTAAACAAATGGTTAACTTTAATATTTTGTTAAACAACGACATCTCCATAAGTATCTATAGGCCATTTCAACTTAAATTAAGTTTATCCATCGTCCATGTCAGTATCGTCCTACATACAACCACTTCTTTTTTATAGTTAATATCCTTCATTTCAACCTTAGTTTTAATAATTGTCATGTTTCATAGTTCTAAATAAGCCCCAAACAATTAAATTCTCCCATGACTCTAGTTTTCCTCCTTGTTACAGTCAATTCATTCTGCTAGCTATACAAGAATGTTGTACATGGGCAAGAAACCTAAAATTAAGCAATGGGTTGAAAAGTCATCTCAACTCGTCCTTTAAGTGGTAGATGATAATAATTTGAATACATTTATGATTTCAGACACATTAATCAGTAAGGCCACTGGTGATAGGGATAGGTACTCCTTCAATTCCTTTGAGACACCATTGTCTGATAAGGGAAGGGATGCGCATACCAAAAAGACCCTCAATGAGGAACCAACATGACAACTCAAAGTAGATAAAATCTACATCCTATCATATGGGTCATTAATATAACATAATGTATGGAATGGTTTCCATGATGAGGACCTCACACATAGAGAAATATAGAAGAGTACATAAAAGCCAAAATGAAAGATTATTTAAATTTTATATATTTTTCTTTGATTATTAATTCTTTTATTTTTAATATTATATGTTTTCATACAAAAAATTTACACTAATTTGAATTAGTATACAAATTTTTTTACAAATTTTAAATCAAATCATAATACATAATCTATTTTTTATTTATTTTTGAACAATATAATAAATCTTATCTAAATAATTCACAAAAAAAAAATCCATTCCATCACCACATAAAACCTTACCATAAAACAATGTATTAATAAAGGACCTTCTAATTAAATCATAATAATTTATATATTCCTTTAATATTTCCTCGAATATATGCCTTCTTACTGAAGTCGAATCGAGAAACATAGATGGATTATTTTATAAAGTGGCTTAGAGTAATAATCTTAAAAATCCAAAAATACTTTACCTTGCTTTAATGAGAATTGTTTTTCCCATTTATCTTATTTAATGGAAAACCATGTTTAATACATCTTTATGAGGAAACATAAAGTAATGTTAAACCAATTGATTTGAATGTAAAATGATCACCGAAAAGAGCAATTTGAAACTAATATATTTGACACAACATATTCATTATCGATTAATATATAAGAAACTATCTGATATAAAATTAAAATTAACTTCAAATAAGCAAGAAATAAATTATTTGATGTAGGAAATATTTTCTCTTGTTTTTGTCCATATTGTCATCAGGAAAATCACATTTTATTTACACACCCAGCAATCTTACCATTTTCATCAAGGTGACAACCTTGTTGGAGCATGTACTGCTATGATTAAAAGTTATCTTTATTTTAGTAAGAGAATATTTTTTGATTGCACATTTAATTTGTCAAAATATTTTCATTTTGAAGTTTACGAATCAATGAGGTTGGGTTCTGACTCATGAATTAATTTTGATAAAAATCACTATAACATCTAGCATAATAAAGTAGCCTCTCTTGATCAAAAGAGTTAACAGATGATTTGAACTAACAATTTCAAAGGGAATGTTGCCAACTACTTTATATCCAATCAAAAGAGAGGGTTTGAACTAATAATTTTAAAAGGAATGTTGCCAACTAATCTCTATCCAAAGATTGGAAGAAATTTAAATATAAGAAAAATGATTTTATACCCAAATGTGGGTAGATGTTTTAATTATCAAAAATTCACTTCCAACAACCAAATATAGAAAGTCCTTCCTGCTTGTATTCAAGACGAGCTCATGTTTTGGGATCATAACAGTCAATGAGTCTAATTGGCAAGTTATTAGAAAATCAAAATGTAATGTTTTTTCTTAGAATTAAGGTTATTTTATAGATGAAATGTAATATAGTCATATAGGCAAAGCAATTTATGTCAAACAACAACTTCCAAATCATAAATTCTAACAACATTCCCTAGATTGATAGTTTGTATAACAATATTGTAGCTAAACAATGATACGATTGATATGTAAACTCATCCAGAGTACATATTTTCCTACCAAGATCATCCCATGGACAAAAAGCCTAATATATGAATTTAAATCAAGTAACGTTAATTTGGTACCCCATTGGAATTACTTGAATGGACCCTAAGAATATTTTATATATGTTCGGCTACATCGGCCTCACCAAAGTGATCTTTTGGGATCTAGTAACACGTTGTAGGATCTGCCATCCAAGACCTCTTTTTATAACATGCATTAGACTTGTCAATGGATTGTTTTGGCTCTAGCCTAATTAAGCCTCTACTTTCTATTTTCAACACTACCATGTTGTATCCTCACCTGCAAGGGAACATCAAGTAAAAGGGAACAAAACCAAAAAAAATAGTTTTCTATTTCCGATATAAATTTTGATTTTAAAAGTGGGGAGAACAATGTTGGAAGGGATTTTAGTGGTATTATGAAGGGAGCTTACATATCCTGAATGACTAAATTTGATCCCAAATCATATCCATGCCCCCCAAATTGAGAAAGGGCACCTGCAATCATATCCTTCAGATGGAAAAAGGATCTCATGATGAGGACATCCACGATCAAGAAGATAAATCTGAGAAATTATAAGAAATATGTCTTCAAACTCCAAGGTTGATGTTTAGAGGCCAGACGAAAGGCCATTTAAATAGGCCCATTTGGGAACAAGAAATGAACTTTTTCAATTAATTTTCGGAACCATAAAATTATTTACAGTATTTCTTTCATGTGGTCAGGTAAAACACACACCCATGGTGGCTTCCTTTATGCATCCACTCTCCTGAACTTGGACAAAACTAGAATTTACTACCAACTTTCACACGATGAGGTTGGTGAGCATATTTTTTGGCCATTCAAAAGCTGAGGGTTTTGTGTCATGTCAGGGGTGCTCAATTTAATCTACCTCTTCAAGAAAACCCCAATAGAGGTATGATTAAGAAATATTATGAGTAGTGATATCAATCCCGGGATATAGAGGGATTGAACCAGGGTTACCATCAATGTTGTTGCAATTGGGGACATTGCTGACGCCTGTGGGTGAGAAATGGTGTTCATCACTCCCAAGACCAAAATGAAATAGGGAGCCATCACCCTATTCAATAACCTGTGGCAGAATTTCGATGCACAATTTTTCAATTTGAAATCCCAGGCGCGAAGGTATTTGAAATCCTTGGTGCAAAAGTAGCATTGAATGCACTTAAGTTCACATCTTAATTGGCTTGTGAGAGTCACAATTGTCTGGTGTGCCAGAAATCAGGAGGGTTGTGGAATTGCCAAAAGTTTGAAAGCAATAAAGGAATAGACAACGAATATGAATGGGCCGTGTTGGCTGCCTCAACTAGCTTAGGAAACCTGCAATTGAGATAAGTTCAACACTCTGTTTCTATGTGAGTATATTTGGGTATTCTATTTTATAATTTTTTATATTGTTGTAGTTGTTTTACCTACTGTATTTTTCTGTTCTCTATTTCTGTGTTTCCTATTGGGCGTAGGGACATGCTCCTTATGCTAGCATGGGTGAGCAATTATGATGATTTTTTGTAATGGAGATTATATGAGGGCTTCTAAGGGTGGTCTCTTCCTGTAAATGTTCTTGTGCGGTAAAGAGAAACACACTGCCAAGGGAGATGTATGAAAACGATATATAGTTTGAGTAAATAATGTTGTTCTTTTTTTCTAAAAAAAAATAAAAAATAAAAATAAAAACTTCTTTCCATATATACTTATGGTATTAATTTATAATTTTAACGTCTCATTATTTTTTTATAACTACTTTTGTTTTTTTGGTTGAGTGTAAACTACATAGACAATGAGTCGTAGAATTGTTAAAGTTTTTAAATAGTTAAAATATTGGTTACATTTTAATATTTTATGGATGTTTGATTTTCCCAACTTGGGAGAAGATGTTGGAAAGCTTATCTTATATACCATTTAAGGAATTTGTTTTAAAAAAATATTATTTTTTTAAATTGTTATGATTAATGTCTTATGTTAAAAGTTAAGTTTTCTTAAATGTTTATTATTATTATTATATGTTACTTTTAAATTTCGTTAAATATAGTATACTTAATTTATTTAAATCTATTTAAATTAAATAATTTTTTAATAAAATGGTTTTAATTAATAATCACTTTTAAATATTAAATGATATAAAATGGGCACAATCAACACCACGAATTGGACCTACCATTTCCCTAAGATGCCCTTCCTATTGTTGTCGATTATGGGATTCATTCAATTGGTTCAACTGAGATTTGGTCAATTAGTTCTCCACCTAGATTTGCATCTTTGTCCCAACCGGGTGGTGGATATGTGACTAGGTAAGGGTTTACACATTATCTATCTAGTTTACTAATTGGAATGATGCGCAAACACAAAAATGTATGGTTTCCCTCGTAAAAAACTTCATGATGTACTTAGCATCTAGTTTCCTGATAAAGCACTCCATGATGCACTTAGTCAAATGCTCCATATAATGCTTGAGTCTTAGCTTCAAAAATGGGTAGGTCCATATAAGGTTTCCTAAATCATACCTTCTCAAGCTAACAGATTAATCTATTTCTTTCTGAAAGACAGTGGGAATGCGGAGGGCATGGATATATGAGGTGTTTCTGAGCAATAAATTAATATGTTTCTTCTGAATGGCAATGGGAATGTGGAGAGCATGGACACATAAGGTGTTTCTGAGCTTCAAAGGCTCAGATGTCAGGAAAGGCTTCGCATATCATCTCTATAGATCCCTCACAACTACCAAATAAATATGTGTGTTCCATGATGCCCATCAACTAATAAAATTGGAGGATATGAATACAACCATAAACCACACCATTGAATGAAATATTTGCTCCTTAGACGATGCATCCTCAATATAGTGCCTCAAATAAGTGTCTCAAGTACACTGGAGGGCCATCTCATTGTTTTACAAAGTGGTTCCTATTTTATCTGGAAGCCCATTTTCCAGGGCATTCCAACACCACAAGATATTGAAGGGTGGAAAGGTGTCCTATGTATAATCTGTGAGGCTAGACATTTATTGGACACTGGAAAACAAAGGGCCTATCCCAAAAAAAAACTTGATCCTATCCATGAACACTATGGAAAATATGATAATCTAATTAAGTAATCCCATTAACACACATATATATAATCTTCAAATTCATTCATAAAACTATAAAATCCAATCAATCAAAGCTCAATGATTTTAGCTGGTAGTTTCATAAAAGGTGTAAGACTAACACGTATATAAGATTGATATGTAATAGTATTAGTAGTTGGAATTGCATCTAAGGTTATTAAATGAAAAAAACTAATCACAAGGTCAATAATTGGATTGTTACAAATATGTAAAGAAAATAAACAATTCATTAACATAATACATAATACTTAATACCTAAGTTAAAAAAAACATTTTCCCATTCATAAGATTTATATAATATGTCACTAACCCATTGTGATGTACAATATCCAATACCACTATAAATAAATATGACTTCAAATTTAATTCAAATACTCATGATATTATCTTCCCGTTGCTCTATTAAAAGTATTTTATTATTTTGGTCTTAAGCACTCAGAACTTCAAAGTCATTGATTTTTCTTTCTATGGGTTAACCTCATCTATTCATATTATTATGGGCTTTTGCAACTTCGTTCGGTTGTTACGAGGCTATTCTTAGGATTCATTATAGTTGAAACTTCTTCTAAGTGCCTCTTTTTCAATGCATGTTATTATCATTCCAATACATGTTATTTTCATTATATTTTCAATATTTTGGGTTCTGAAGGTATTTTTAAGATTTTGTGTTGTGAAGGCATTTAGAGTACCAACCTGTTAAGCATCGTATGTTGGATGTCAACTAAATTTGATTCCCTTCCATTTATTCCGCTGGGTTGTAGTTTCTTTAGATTAAGTTGTAATTTAGGGAAAATAAAAGCTATTTCTGATACAGAGCAATTACTCAATCTCAATCTAGAGCATTTAGCTCTCTAAAGGCTCAGACTGTCATAAGCATCGAGATCTTGCTCTCAATAATGTAACTCTTTTGGGGTTTATAGATAACTCAAAGCTGCATAATATGGATCTCAATAAATAGGTGGCTATAACTATTTTATCTATGATATAGGTCTTTTTCTATTTGTAACTATTCTATCATAGTTATGTTGTTACCTTGAATTCTAGGTATTTCTTTGGGTCTCGTTCAAAAACTGTAATATGGTAACCTACACCTACCTCTCTAGTCACAAAAAGTCCAAGCAATTGAAGGATCTCCCGCTACTACTCTAACAAGGGATATACTGCTATCTTACATAGGTATTTTTCAGTAGAATATCATGAAAATAGTAGAGGAAGGATATCCAGTAGGAATCCAATCTCCGTTCTAAAGCTTTCTAAAGGAACATATTCCAAACCTATTACATGATTGTTCAATAAACAACACAGAAACATTCCATGGTTGATTACTGGTTTAAGGAAAGAATAGATAAGTGCTCCATCCCTAGCTGGAAGGTAATGATTGCCCATAATTCCCACTGTGGAATAAAGGAAAGGAATACCTATCCATAAAGGCATAGATAAGCTAGGGTTTGATTTGTTTAAACCCTATAAAATAAATAGGTCAGGCCATTTATAGAGTATATATGGTTTCCTCTTTTTAAAACAAACGAATAAACCTCTACAGATCTTTACCCTTGCCTATAAGAAGAACATGACAATCAACAAAGAATACTAACCTTGCTTCTCAACCATCTTTCTTTTGTTGTTGAAACTTTGGAAAATGGTGATTGTAAAAGCACCAAAAATTCCTCATTCTTTGCTGCAAAAGCACTAGACACCCTATTCTAGTTCCTATATATGAAATTCCAACTCATCAGAAAAGCAAACAAAAAAAAGGTACCGAAATGAATTTAAAATAATTGAAGAAAATATTGACATAGATATAAACTCATTCTGAAAGAACTATTTGTTGATCAAGTTGGCCCTTCAACCACCAGTGCATATTCTCCTTAGCCATGAATTTCTCTTTCAATTGACACAAATCCATCGACACATAACACAAACATTTTCACACACACGACACCTTTCCACAACACAACACATTCAAGCATACAAAAACACTACATAGTACATTCATGCATACAACACTACATTTATGGAGCACTCCATAAGATAGACAACTTTACATCAAAGTGCTCGAAGGAGAAAGAAAGAGCCAACACAATCCATGGTTAACCTTTTGAATGAACAGAGAAACCTAATTTGTTATGTTACACAAAATTCCCTGTGGAATGAATTAAACAGACAAACAAATTAAAGGAGTAGAAAATTACCTCGATCACCTAGTTCCTTTCCCTCTCATTTGAATTTCCTCCTCCTGTGTATAACCTCTTGAATTTCCAATTACTATCATTCTTCATTCATCAAGTGTGACTATATAATCACTCAAGAATTCGTGAAAAGGAAGGTCGGATTTGGTTTTAAGCTTTTTTTTGGACCATTGTGTTCAAATTCTTAAACGAATATTTTAATCACCATTTCTTAAAATAATATTTTAATTACCATTTAAACTAAGCTCTCATGTGCTTTCATGTTTTTAAATGATATTTTTGAAAACTACCCTTTCATGTGTTTTCAAAAGAAAAAAATTCTTAAAAATGAAAAGCAATCCTTATTGGTTTCTCTTACATTAAATTGCTCGCACTCTTATTACTAGTTTCTCTTACATTCATTACTAGTTACTCTTACTTGTTTTGTTACTAGTTACTAGTTTCTCTTACACGAAATATTGCTCGCTCTCTTATTTTCCAATCCTAATACGTGAATGTGTTAACTTCAACATAATACGTGGAAATCGATTACTAACTTCTGATAAATTCAAACACCCTCTTCACTAAAAAAAATCCATGATTTTACTATTATTGAGAATGTTAGGTCACACATTCAAATCCAAAGTACGGAGTCTTGAGCTATGTTGATTGAACTTTTTTTCGGTTACACAAGTCTAAGGAATTATGTTTCCAAATACTATGTTAGTTGTTTAAAGAGGAATTATTTTTTTTATTTAATTCAAAATTCAAAATTTATAATTTTAAATTAATGTGTTAAGGATTTTTTAAAATGTTAAAGCATTCGCAGATATATTAGGTGATGCTATAGTTACTAGTTTCTCTTAAATTTCATGTTTGGTTTTTTATTAAATATTCATGATATTTAATAAGTCTTTCCATTACTTTGGGTTAGTAAGGATCCATATCGCACTAACCAAATATAAATTAGAATATGATATATTTAATTCCAAATAAAGGAATTTATACTTCCACTTATGGCATGCACTATAGAAGTCGTCGTGACGAAGGCTACCGGGTTATTAACCATTTCATTTCATTACAAAAAGGGACAATTGGCTCATGGGCCTTTCACAATAGGTATTTATTTTATATATAATTTAAAAACAAGCTTTTTAAAATAATTTCTAATTTTTTGTAATTGATTTTTCTTTGGCTTCTTTTTGGAGCGTCCCTACCAACCTTTCATAATAGCGTGTCTTGCTTTGTCAAGTACACAAGATTCAACAATTTTCTTGTAGAATGATAGCCTGTCCATTAGATCTTGTTGCATTCCCCTTATAGGTTATTCTTCCGGACTTGGTACAGCTGCAGGCTGAGCATCTCCCTCAAGAAATTACGCAATTCTAGAGGGAAACCAGTCTTCCCTCCAGAAATTGCACAATTTTTTCTGGAAGCCTATTGGGCTCCAAAATTGCCTAATTTTGCCAGTCAAGCTTCAATGAGAAAATTGCAAAAATCTTCCCAACAGGGCTTCTCAGCCCAGGAATTTCACAATCCTAGGTAGTAGTCAGTTTCTCTGCTCATAGACTGTGCAAATCTCCTGAGTAGCCAACGCAACTCCCTCACAAAAATGTGCATTTTCTCCTAGCTGTCCAGCAAGCTCTTACATGTGTATTTGAGTTGATTGGTTCCCTTCGGGACAGAGAAAAATTGATTTGCATGCATGGGCTACTCCTCCCAAGGCAACATGCAAAGGCATCCCTTAATTCAGGGATATGCTTTTAGTAGCTAGAGGTTACATGCAAGGATCATATCTAAAACCTCCCACCAAGTGTCGCTTTTCCTAGATTTGTGGCATGCATGTCATAACCTCAATCTTCTAAAAAATCATCCACTAGATGTTGCATAGCTCATTCCTCACATCAACCTTGCAACTTTGGCATCCCACATTGATTCTAGGAGTCATCGATACATTAAGCTCACTTGCCTTGGGGTAAGCTCGTTGTTCATGACTTGCATTGTGTTTCTATTGCTTTTTGTATTTTGCTTTGTATGAGTGTTTTATTCTCAATTTCAGTGAGTGTTTGTTGTCGTTTACATACATACTATCTTGTACTAGCATGGTTTTATTTTTCGTTTGCATCTCACTGTTGTCACATGCATGGAACTGTTTTGCACAGACAGTCACCGCTATGATGACGAACTTCACACACTTGCATGCTTTCACATTTCCTGAATCCTACACTTGTTTGCATGAATGATTATTCACTCTTGTTTGCACTCCTCTCTTCATGCATTCACACTTCTCATATTTTCAGTCACCCGTCAGCCGGACTACGTTGCCTTGGCTTGGACCGTGCCTTTCCCGGCTAGCACTACTCATTTCTGGAAGTGAAGGCTCTACCTTCCCTCCAGAAATTGTGCAAATCTAGCCAAGTACTGACCTCTAGGATTGCATTGTGCAATTCTTAGAGGCAGTGTCCTATTGGCCCCAGAAACTGCGCAATGCAGTTTGCTAGTTACATGTCATTGCTGACTGAAATTGCGCATTTCACAGTTTCAGTCCTCAGTAGGCCATGTTGCATTGTGCATTGCACAATTCCAATAGTCATTCAGCCTCCTGATAGCCCTGACTATGCCTTGCATAGATTTGGTAGTCAGTCTCCCAACCTCCTGGCAGAAATTATGCAACATTCATGATCAGTCACACAGGTATGTTGCAAGTCAATTCTCAAGTTCACTTTCATTTTCAAATGACATATTTCTTGCCATGGATGTTCCCATGTCTCCAGATATTGCAGGTGTTCATCTATCTCTCAGCAACACATGTATAATGGTTTCTAGGAGAGCAGAGTAGAAGACATTGTTCAGAGAACACTTGGGGATGCAGACGATTAAGTGTCTATGAACTTGCTTACCCATAAAGATATCAAGTTGTTCATAGACAAGGACATCAAGATATGACAGCAACAACACCATCAACAACAACTAAAGGAGCATACAAAATGCAACGAATGCAAGAGGAAGGTTGTTGACAGCACAGAGGAAGAACAAAGTTACAAGCTTAAGTAGATCCACCTGTGATGAAAGCAACTTTGGAGACTCAATTTATGAGGTGATGCTGTGGCATGAATATCACGCGAAGGAAGAGAATGGAACAAAGAAGGAGTTACATGTGCTGAAGCAGCAACTCAAGGAAGAACAGGAACAGGTATAGCAAGGGGAAAAACATGCACTCATGGATGAAACTACCCCCGTACAAGTTATAGATCCATCCCAGAAGCTGTCACAGAGCAGACAAGGTGAGCAGTGATGTTGATCGCATGCAAAGGAATTCAGTAGCATGCATGTCATTGTGTGCATGCATGTGATCCCACCCATTTGGCACACTCACCGAGGTGAAGACAAGAAGAAAGTCTGTCTAGAGCTGAACATGTACCTTGACAAGTTGATGCACATGGCCACCAACACATGCTTGGATAGCAACGTAGACACTATGCATCAACATGTTGTTAGTTCAGTCACACTAGAATGACCATGCACATTCTATCAAACAATTTGGACATAGGAGCCATAGCAATGCACCCAGATGCAATGAGGCAAGAGTTCACTTCAACAAGATGTCACCATTGAGCTCACAGACACCATCACGGACAACCAAGCTTAGCATCAACTCATCACCTTCGACCATCATAAGCACGACAAAGTGTTGGTCTCACCACAACGGTCCAAGTGTCAGTGATTTCTTGCATGGCTTGCTCAAGCCAGTTTGTCTGACATAGGCACATGTGCATTGTAATGTAACATCTTGTTAAGTGGAAGTTCAAGTGTCGATAGTTGAATGTAATAGTCATAGAGTAGTTGAAGAGTCATGAGGGTAGATGAATAGTCTCAAAGGGGAATGTCAAAGGTCACCCCACCCTTTGCTATAAATAGCACCTCATAACTCATTGTAGAGTCTTTTGGTCAGCCAAGCTTCCGATAGGACTATCTTAGAGAGAGCGTGGATAATATTGTAACGAGCCTTGGCTTCTTCACTACACAGAGCTAGTATATTCTTTGGAGGAGCATGTGGTTGTGGTTGTAACGTTCCCCTATCAGAACTAGTGGTTGGACATGGATGTATTATATGACTAGAAATTACACTTCTTGATATAACAAGAGCCAACACATTTCATGCATATGTTGTATTGTATTTCATCTATCTGTTTACTCTAAATGTTATATGTATTTGTTTTCTTACGCATGCATGTATAGCTATTTCTGTGTATGTATGTATCAATATTTCTAAAATGTTTGGTTGATTTAACCATCACTTTGGATTGCTAGCTAAATTGTCTTCCATGTTGTGATGCATCCTTGCTCGTGTGTTCCCTTCTCAACTCTATGTTATCATAGGTTTCCAAGGGGTGCACTCATCCCAACCCTCATGTGTTAGAACCTCTCATGCACCTTCCTTGGCTCACTGCATATGTCACACCCTTGCTACCAAAAGAGTTATCTTACTTTCCTTTGTGTGAAATCGTGGTCAAGGAATTATCATACAACCCATTGTTGGGACTCCTACACCAAATGGTCCGAGGTCTAATTGGGACTTCTTACCAGGGAGATCCCCTGACATGTTGGATGATCCAGCACAATCAACATTTATGGCACTAGAAGGAGGGCCAGATGACAAGCTATGTCCTCTCATCCTATTTTGAACCTTTGCATATCTATCATGGAGTCTTGCACTCTAATCCCTCCAAGAGTTTTTTCGCATGCTGAAGATGTCACCATCATGAGGGATTTATTTGATCTCTTGTCCACTTACATGTATGATGGTGAAGGCGAAGTGGCCTGGACAAAGTTTCTACATGAAATTATTTCGATGATTCATGAGGAAGATGGATGTTTTGATGAACAGGCCAATTTGTTGCTTATATACACACTTTGCGGATCTCCACATCGATGGTTATGCATCCTGCTGACTAACAGCGTGCACTTTCTTGAGCACTTCTATGATCTCATTGAAGACACTTTCTATCATTTTGAGCCATACAATCTTGACCAAAAACTACTACAACAATGGAAGGTTCTACATGAATCACCTATGGATTTTTGGCAGTGATTCCATGATTTGCAGTTTCAAGCTTCAAAGAGACAGATGAAGTTTTTCTATCTTTGGGATTCATTCAAGTATTTCCTTGAGAAATCTTCTCGTACCAAGAAGAAGTTTGAAATCAAGCCTTGCTCAGTATTCTTAACTGATGGAGCTATGCAATCACAAATAGATATGGTCACTATCACAAGTGACTACCCGTCGTCCCCTCATCAAAGAGCTCCATCACTATAGACTGATTCGGGAGATCATGCTCACACATTAGTTCAACTATCACATCCTCCCACCATCACTTCGCTTAATTTTTTTTCAGATTTAGTCGTGAGTCCATCAAGATGTCACATGCATTTCTTTTCCACAACTTCTTTCTCCGTACTCAGCTAATCCTCTGGATGATACTATCTTTTGTTCTTTCCTTCTGAACTCTAAACTTGTTGTGAATGAGGATGAAGCCATCGACAGGGTTGGTGTTGCACAAACAACATGCATTGTCATTCATGAAGAGTATGATTAGGATCTTGAGCATCAACACTCGGTGAAGGATGACTCCCTTCCATTTGAGCCTCCTCCATTCTTCCCTGACATTTTTAATGGTGAACCTGCCATCCATTATTTCGCATGTGCATCTTCATCTAATGATGCACCCATTGTTGATCACTCACAAGACACACTGGATATCAGTCCATCATCTAACAATGGAGAGGATAAGTTATTCATTGAAAATCCACTTGATTTTTCATCTTCCTTTTTCGAAAACAGAGAGGATGAATTTGTTCGCTTCTCATCTACCCCTCTGTTTGATTCATCAAATCATGATGATGCTGATGAAAACACTGAATTTTCCGATCGTGGCTGTCGTGATCTATTTACTTCCATATTCAATCATAATCATGATTCTATTGCTGTCAATTTTTTGAAGCCACTGGTTTATGATGATCTATCTGACGATGGATTCAAAACACCCAAGACTAGATATAGAAGATACCAAGGAATCAAAGCTTTCAAAAAAGTGGAGAATCCTAAAAGCAAACAAGCAATGGATGATAGTGAAGGCAAGGTTAACCTACCCTACATTGGAGGCACCACTAATAAGATTGCACACATTTTAAAAAAGAATAACATAAGAACCACTTTCAAACCCTTGAATATGATAAGCAAATGCCTGAAATCGGTAAAATATCCCTTTGATCCTAAACACCACAAAGGGGTTTATTTAGTTCTATGTTTGTGTGGTAAATCCTACATAGGTGAAATAGGTTGTTCTATATTGACTAGGATTCAAGAACATGCCACTGACATCAAACATAACCATTCCAAAACCTCAGCTCTGGTTGAACGCTCTAGTAAAACTAATCATCACATTGCATATAAAACTCCTGTGTTGTGGCCAAAATCGACCATTATCACCATAGAAAATTTAGAGAAGCTATCAAAATAGGGAAACACCCAATAACCTCAACTACAATGATGGTTGGAAAATAAGTGACAATTGGATTCCTACACTAACTTGGGTCTCTACCGTCTCCTAGGTCTCTTGACCCCACCATCTCATGACCTCCTCATGGTTCAACCTATCCCTAATATCATTTTATTAACATTTTTATAAATAACATTAATCAAGAACCCCTTCTTACCTTCAATCCTTAAAATAACTTTTAGTAAGGTTAAATTCCAATAATTGTATTCCTCAGTTAACATTAGATTTAGGAAAACCCTCAACAATTTATCTTAAAAATGATTGATGAATAAAAATTCAATTAGTAATATTTAGAAGACCCATTTAGTTTTATTATTATATCACATGTTTTAATTATTTTGCATTATTTATAACATTAATGTTAATACATAATCTATTTAACATTATTAATCTTAATGTTAGCAAAATTAATTAATACAAAAACTTTTACTAATGAACAAATAACATTATATCATTTAAAACATTATAATACTATAATGTCACATAAAATCATATTAGAATAGTAACATTAGGTATTAATTAATGTTATTAAAAATAACTAATACTAAAACTTGTAATGAATAACATTATAACATTACAT
>APFE030587191.1:19172-40801 GCA_000404065.3 Pinus taeda
GTAATATATTACTAATATATTAGTAATAGGAATAGGACTGGTAATATACATGGAGAATTTGCCTCGTAACATTTTTACATCTCGGCTTGAGGAGGATTTTAGCAAGTTTGGAAATATCAAACCTGGAAAAATTCAGCTGAGGAATGAGGGATTGAGTGAATCCAGAGACTTTGTCGTTAACACCTGCGTCGGCCTCGCTCCCGAAAACAACATGACCCTCGAATACAAGTGAATTGCTATGGTCAGGTCGACATCCTAAGTGGCATGGGTTTATTCATCGTACTGATGAAGAATAAAAGCAGGGTGGTCCACTCAAATGAGCATCTATAGTGTTTCTGGTACCCTTTTGTAATAAAATCTACTTGATGTCGTGTTGTTATGCCATATAATTTTATGGTCCCAAGTCGTTTTTTATTAATAATAAGCGATTGTAGAAGTGTGACTCCGCACGAAGCTGGAAGTCTTAGAAAATTCATCATTAGAACTAGCTTTCACAACCTTGGAATACCAGTGGCTGGAACTGAAGGGCGTGCAGAGAGGTTGTAAGCACCTGGTAGCAGTGCCGCGCAGAATTTGAGTACCCAAACCTTTGAGCTTCAGTGTTTTCTTCTTCTTCTATTGGAGATAATCACAGGGCATATGGTTTTTTAACTGTGTTTGGGCACCAAATCAAAGGTGTTGATTTTGGAAGCGATTGATTTGCGAGACATATAATTTGGAGCAGAGAGATTCTCACTGAGGATGAATGTACAATTATATGCAAAGTTTCTTAGTGCGTGAGCGTGGATATATCTCCTGGTGCGGTAATATGAATCGGTTTGAGCACTAAACACCTCTCTGTTTGTATAAAATAAAGAATTTTTATGTTGTCAACATTGCTGCGTGCAGTTGTAGCAATTGTATGTATATTGGTTAATCATTGTAGGCATTGTATATCCTGTC
The DNA here is from genome assembly GCA_000404065.3 of Pinus taeda. Lineage (NCBI taxonomy): Eukaryota > Viridiplantae > Streptophyta > Pinopsida > Pinales > Pinaceae > Pinus > Pinus taeda. The sequence goes on from APFE030587191.1 coordinate 20,115, forward strand.
AACCCAGAAATTGAAAGCCTGCCGCAATAGCCAATAACAACTTTATGATGGATGAAGGATGAGTTTGATATCACATTCCATCAACTGATGCACCATATCTCGAAGCCACTCGAATGTCAACTTAGACTGTTTGTTGAGTTCTTGATGTAGATCTGGATAAATCCTGAACCAGTCACCTAACATTCGGTGCACGTAGGCTCGAATCATTCACCATGGAATTGGATACTTCTCACAAAGATCGATGTATTCCAACACCAGAGTTGCCTGATTGAATGGATTTTTAAGTTCATGATCATTATGCTGCACTCTCTCATATTTTTCTAGCACCTCTTCTGCCTGGGAGCTTGAATTATCTTCTCAGTCTGCCATTAATCGATATCCTGCAAAAAGTGTAGGATTTTCCAGTATGGATTCAATTGACAAAACTCCATTTGCACCAGTCTCTCTTAAACAATCGTAGACATCTTCTAAATATCTTATATTTCCATTTGCCAAAACAGGAATTCTAACAGCCTTCTTGACAACATTAATTACAGCCCAATCTGCTCTAACGCTTTTGCCGTGTTTCTGATCCCTGATCCGTCCATGAACAACAAGAAGTGAGCATCCTGTAGCATCAAGCATTTTGGCATATGCTATAGTGTCATCAAGAGAAGGAGACATTTGAATCTTACAGGATACATGCACAGATAAGTTAGAAGCCATATTTTTAACTTGTAGCAGACTCTCTACAAGTTGATTTGTTATACAAGTGGCTAGGTTAGGTTCCTTTTCAATTTGTGCACTGTATTTCTTAAATAGATGACTGTGTAAAGATTGCATCCTTACTAATATATATTTCTGAGTATTCATAATGGAGAAACAAATATTTTATTTGTTGTAGCATTTGAGTCACATCGTTTGGGAATGCACAATATACTTTTCCTTGTATATGAACACAACCAACCATCGTTGTGTGGAGAATAATCTTGTTTTTGGTTCATTCTTCAAGGAATAATCTCATTTGATTTTTGTAGTTTTCTCAGAAAACAAATTTTGAGAATACCTTGTAGTAACATTGGTTCATAGTTGGTTTAAAGTGTAAGTTCAACATTCGAGAAAATCGCCAGAATCAATGAAGTATTAGAGTTCCTCAAAACTATGATATTGTCTACTAATCATGATACATTAAAAGTCAGCAAAGCTTCTCTCACAGACATTTAGGTCTGCCTACAAAATGCATAGGAAAATATCGATTTTTTGCAGCTTTAATCTCAACTACAGCAAGAAGAATTAAAACAGAGGAGTCATTCTGAACATGCTTCTATTCAAAACATTGAGACTGCAACCCATCAACAACAAGTCAATAATGTTACAGTTCATTCAGATAAATCAACAAGGTTACATTCAGATGCAGAGGTTCAGCTTGCACTTCCCAAGCCCATTATTAGACCTTGGGAAGAGCTTGTCCACAACAAGCACAGAACTGGTCTTGGATATGACAAGGACTTGTCCTTTCATATTCCAGACTACTCAAAGCCCATTCAGTTTCAGAGTGTTGGATTCATTCATGACAGTTCACATCCAGTTGTTCCAGATTCTACTCCTCTTCCATAACAACAACAGCAACAACAACAACAGATTGTGAAATGCCAACACTGTGACCGAGTTGGCCATTTGAAATATCACTATTTTGATCTTCATCCATGTAAGCATTGTCATAAAACCACTCATTCTTCACATAGATGCTTCAGAAACAAACGTCCTGCAAGAACAAAGATTCATCTTGGATGGATTACTTCTTGGCAATGGGCATCAACAACCAAGAAGATATTCCAATCACATGTTAGAACTTGTTCCAGAGTATTGAACAGTCTTGCAGTTGAGTTTTCTCCATCATCTCACCTTGTATCTGATAGGGGGGGAAATGATGGTCACCTACAAGCTTCAAAGTCACATCAAGTAAGCCTGAGCCACAACCTGCTACACCAGTTTCAGAGTTGTAGCCAGAAACAAATATGCCCATGAACATGCCTTCAGTTGGCAATCTGGGACACTTCCTCTAGCAGAAGACTTCAGCTTCTTGCCAGTTTTGGAAGAATTCCAGGAATAGAACTGAGGACACTTCCTCTAGCAGAAGACACCAGCTTCTTGCCAGTTTTGGAAGAGTTGTAGGAATTGCATTAAGCATTCCAGAGTTGTTGGTCATCCTTAAACCATCACAGGTTGAGACTTCCCTTTTCAGGTTGAAGTTCTCCCTTTTATGCGGGGTGATACCTCCCTTTAATGGTTGAAGGTTTCCCTCTTCAAAACAATAGGAGCACTTCCTCTAGCAAAAGACTTCAGCTTCTTGCGAGTTTTGGAAGAGTTCCAGGAACTGCACTAAGCATTCCAGTGTTGGTGGTCATCCTTAAACCACCGCCCTTTATACCAACATTTCAGAGAGCACATTCAGCTTAGTGCTGCCATGCTTTTTTGCACATTTTGTATTACAACTCTCTTCTTGGACTCATACATAACCCTTCAAATTAAGGGGGGGAATGTTGGACACCTAATCATCAATGGGTTAGTGTGGAAGCCGAATGGACAAAAGGAGTCCAAGAGACCTTGGGATGTGAAACCCAACGGTCAACACATGTACTATAAATGCAAATCATTTGTTAATAAAAATTGCACTCTCATGTTTTATCTTTCATATTTCTCTTGTTGTCCAGGTGTTTAACAAAACAAAAATTGGGCTTTATGCCCCAAAACTTGGGCTTTTGCCTCAAAATTGACCCTAGGGGACCTTGTCCCAACAATTGGATAATACAATGATTATTTTCTTGATTGCCACATCCAATGAACTATGTTAATAGATCTAAACTCTTTGAAATGTAATGGTTGACATGTAGTTCATGATATCTACTTTATGCAATTATAATAGGTTTCTTTCCTTGTATTTTCTTTCTTGCAATAGGTTAAGGTTTCCATTTCGAGCATTTCATTTTCTGTAATTAGTTTAGGATTTGATTTCATTACTTCATGACAACAAATGAAGGACACATTGTATGTTTCACACATAGTTTTGATACCTCTTAAGTTTGTATGAACCCCAAGTTGATAATTAAAGTTGGTAGCCTTGGGAGTTACAACATTATTGCTGCAATACTTAGGCTCATCACTTTTTGGCGTCATTGTCAAGGAGGTGTCAAAGTATGTATTGTTTTCTTCCCTAGTTGATTCATTTATTTTACTTTCTGCAAAAAAAAAAAAAAAAATTCCTTAGGCATATTTCATTTAAAAAATAGGAAATTGCATTTCATTAGCATTCTTATAATAAAAAAAGTATGTCTCCAACAACAATTGCCCCCATTTGATCCGTGGTGTAGTAAAAGCCACATCACCATTTATTTTTGTAGGTAGAATAAGAAGAGGTGATAGAGAAGGTAGGAGAAATGGATGAATATGGTGACAATGAGGAAGATCCTCTTGGATTTCTTATTCAAGATATTGATGTCAGTGTGCATATGAAGAAAATCCCTCCATATTTCCTTCCAAACTTCCGTGGTATGAGGTCAAAGGATCTGAAAACCTTTCTCTTTGAATTTGAAATTCTTTGTATATATTATGGTTACTTACTAAACACTAAAAAATTGAGATTGTTTCTAGAAACGTTGAAGGATAGAGCTCTTAAATGGCTCATTAGTTTGGGGACTAATTCAATAAGGTCATGGAATGATATGAAAAACATATTTCTAGAAAAATATAAAGATCATGATATTAAAGAAGAAATCTTTAGAATGAAACAAAAAGAAGATGAGAGCCTTGAGGATCTAATAGAGAGGTTCATGTATAATGTTAATAGGGAAAAATCATAGCATTTAGGATCTGACACACTAAAAACCCTCTTACTTAGAACAACTAGGGATGAGTGGATTGATCTCCTTAATCTCATGAGTAGAGGTTATTTATATCAATTATCATTTGAAGAAATTTGTGAAACATGCAAGCACATATCAAGAGGAAGGGAAAGAGTAAGTAAATCAACATCAAGATCGATAAGTCAAGCTAAACTTGGAAAGGCAATTGATGACTTTAAATAGAAATTATTAGCAATCTAACGAAACAAGTAGAGATGTAAAGAATGAAAGATGAGGAAAAAGAAGATGTTTATATTTTTGTTTCCCATAAAGAATCACATGTTAAAAATTGCCCCTCATTACCAAGGTTGAAGGAATTTTACCAAGAGGACAATGGAGCAAGTTAATTACCAATGCAGCTATGTTATGTAGCTCCAAGAGGACCATGGCATCCTTTTCAACCTGATATGAGGGAAGAGTTGTTGAATAATCTAGGGAAATCATAATTAAATTGATTCTTCATTACATGATAACAATTTGAGAAGAGTGCCCACGGGGCTTTGGATTGACGGTGAATGGGTGCACTGTTGAGGCACTCCTTGCGATAGGTCATCGGTTCAAATCCCCTGTGGGTACTTAGGTTAGTCTTAACGTAGAAAAAAAAACCAATTTGAGAAGAGTTTTAAAATTTTGTCTTAGTTCGATCTTCTTGTCATTATTAGTGTGTGTATGTTAGCTTCATCAAATTTCTATCAAAAACAAAAGAGACAAGAACAAAAATGTTTGGCTTCCTGCCAAGCACCGAAACCTCTCCCTCTTGGAGAGGAAAACCCATGCAAAATTATACTTATAGAGATTCACTTGACAAATACCAAGACCATGACACTTGACACATTTTTCCTCTCCAAGACCAAGTCATCAATCCCTTACTCTGCCACTGTTGAGATCATCTTCTTTGTTGCACCACTGCATCACAAAGATCTTTACTCTAGTCATCATTGAGAATACCATTTCTACAACATGTTTTCTCCTTGAGTTTATTACAAAGATAATCTTTGCACCTTCATCTGGATCATGATCTTCAAAACTAAGATAGGATCATCACTGTACATTAACATAGAATGAGATAGTGCATACCACCATAATATCCTTCCATTGTCATGATGTTGAGACAGATGATTCTTGTAACTGCTCCTTTTTTCCTTTATGATGAGACTATGGTTATGTTCCTTCTCATCCTGCATAGGTTGTGATATTATTTCTTCTCACACTGAGATTGTCTCAACATAAGACTGGGATAATATGTCCACCTTCACTGAGATTGAAACCAAGTTTATCTTGCAAAGAGATCTTGTTGTGGATATACAAGATAGTATATTGCAGTAATCACAGTCATCATCAAAATTTTCTTTAAAGTAATTATCTCAAGAATGTATGTTGAGACAGTAATGCATATATATATATATATATATATATACACACACACACACACACACACACACACACACACACACCGAGACAATAGTTATGTTCCTTCCACAGGTAAGCCGAGAATGAAGTAGCACCGCGATATATATAAAATGGCTGATCTAAGATAGATCCACCTAGATTTGAGATGATGATATCATTACCCTTCATCAAGATGGCTTCACTGTTATCATGACTACAACTTACTGTCTATTTGAATCCTTGTGTGCTTGTGATGACATCTTTGTCTGAGATCATGCCAATCTATCAGCAAAGGAATGTCCGAGGTTGTTTCACCCATAAGAAGTATTCAATCTTCCAGACATCTGAGATCTGTACCATGTCTTCCTGCACATGTACCCATCGAAACTTCAGAGGCGAATGCAAGTTTTTCTCTTATTGATTTTGGATACCCTAGATGGGTATTTATAGTAGTTTTCACTCCTAATTTGAGCCGAATTAAACTTTTGAATCATCATGTTTTTACCCCAAGATGACATGACATTTAATTTCGTATTTTAACTTATTTTGGAGCCGACGTGAAGATCTCCTCATTGTTTTACTTGTAGATTTCATGTGCTTGCTTTCGTAGGATTGTTCTTGGTTTCGGAGGGTTGTTACACATTGTTGTGAACTTGTGTGCACTTACATAGGCTCAAGAAGAGCTTAACATGACCCTTTGACAAATAAATAAAATCCTAAAGAAATCAAGAAGAAGTCTTTAACCTAATTACACTTATTTCTCATGAAACCCATGAAGCAAGATTCACAATAATAATTTATTACATGATTTACAAAGATCATGTCATTATGAAGACCGAATCTACTTACATTTTCTTCAACACTCCCTCGTAACTAGGGAAATGTTCATAATGGTACTTGGTCATTCTAAATCTAAGTAATTTCTCATAAGAAGAATCAGATTTGTAGTCCATATGTTATAGGATCATTTCAACCAACATTATATCACATAGCAAGGCCTTGACTAACAACTCCATCTCTCACTTAGATCAGAGCACAATGTTGGTGAGACCAATGACTTATAGGCACATATCATCATTGTCTCTCTTAGGTTCATACCCACCTGGGTGTTCTCCGAGTATAGCCTACTAGGACTATTCTCATCTTGGGTTCCCAACCCTCAAGAATATATGTCCTCTTGTCCACTCTTATCTTGGATGCCATACTACATCCTCAAAGAGTGTTGGATGCCAAATGATTACAAAATCCTCCATTATTTCTTCCAAACGAAAGACAATAATGTCGTGTCTAACTCTCCCTCTTAACTAGGGACGAGTTCCAAGTTTCTCTTCACTCAAAAACTTGCTCAAGTTCCTCTACTCATAGGAACTTCCCAGAGCTCCCTCTTACCCAGGGACTCTATCATTAGTGCTTAATAGGGTCTTCTAGTTGACTGATGATTCAAGACTTTGATGTCATCACTTTCTTCATATGTAGGGTTCAACCATCCATCACTTTCCTTTGTCATGTCATTCCTTCTTTCCTGGAAAGTATCCTTCTTGGCTTTACATCTGGGGCTTCCTTCATAAGCTCATTTTTCTTGAATTTCCTTCAACAGTGATTGCTCTAGATCACAAGGTACATAGTTGTGACATCATTCACAACTCTTCTTTCCTTGATCCTACACACATACCCAGAATTTTCCAAGAGGTCAGACACCAAAACAAATCACATATTACCTTTTGGCGATGGCCTTCTTCCAATGACATCTTCTTGTAGGTATCAATCATCCCTCATACATGTTGACACATCTCCCAATGATATCTATTGTCAAGGGTCCTCATTCTTCCAGACTTGCATCAGAGTCTTCACATCATTCTGGGAGGTTTCCTGGTCAAGTCTTCCTGATCCACTGGATGTTGACTGCCTTCGTCATGGTTGCATGCTTCACAATCTCTTCCATCCTCATATCTTTCATTCCCAAGAGCTTTCAGAGTTCATCAATGGTCTTCAACTACCTCATACTACATTATGAGGACATATTCTTTTGATTTCATCTAGTTTGAATTTTTTCGTTCTACATATTTACAGTGGAGGAGATCATTTCCCTTCTTGATCATGCTCGATCCATTTTACCTGCAACCATATATCATGACATTATGATATCAAATACAAATACAAGCATACATACCTCATTTTCCCTTCAAGCTACTTTCAACAGCTTGCTTGATTGAACGAATCTTCAATCCCTTGATCTGCTTCATCATGTCATTAGTCCTTCATCTCATGATTTCCATAAGTTGGAAATCCTAATGAAACATTTGTTTCCTTCTCAGAATAGGAGATCCTTCGCTGGAATTTCTATCAAAGATCCTTTGGGATCTAGTATGTCCCTATCTAGAAAAAAATTCCTTTGTCTTGGATGACTCCTTCCTTTCATTCAATGTACGATGATATTTCCAAGAGCTATATCCTTTATGATTCATACGAGTCCTTGTTTTCATGAAGCCATGATGCACCATCTTACTATCATCATATCCGCAAGGACTTCAGATAGGCCTCTTTTGTGAGAGAGACATCATCTCATTCATAGTAGAGATCTGCCACTCCCTCTTTCCTTGGCCCTTCAACTTCCTTTATCCTTCTGGTGATATGAGCTTCTTTCCATAATATTCCCATAGTATTAACTAATCTATCTTGTTTGAGGACCACACTTCCATTTCCTTTTGCACATAGTTGAGTCCTTTCAACTTACCTTTCTATATTTGGCACAAACAGTTGATTGAGGTGACCTTCTTGTTCATAAACATTTGTCACTTTGATTATCAATGATAATTTTCTATTCATCATTTTCCCAGATCTCTCAATTGAGATCTCATGAAGATATTTATTCATTCTTTGGCACCTTCTGCGCTGCATTCCAGAGAGCATATCCTTTACTATTTCATGTATCCTTCTTATACCTCCTTTCTTACTTTATAGAACCTTAATAGTTCTCATGGATTCAAAGGATAGCTTGATGTACTGACTTCTCTAAGGATTATGACAATCCTTTTCATTCCATGCAAGAACCTTGACAACTCATACAGTATATAGGTCTACTTGCAATCATGAAGTCATAAAACAAAATTTGGTTATAAAATGAAAAGGTACTTGATATGTGAAGATGAGATTTTCACACTAATCATGATGGCTATTGATGAGGCATATTTGATGTTTCCACCATATGAGATATTTGATAGGAATATTTCCTTCCAACAGACTATTGATACAAATCGAATTGAAGTTGTTTACCATGATGCATAGTGATCCATTAGATAGTACAACTTCTGATTTGAGTATTGTCCATATGTACTCCTATACATGCCTTTGAATCAAGTCCCCCCTAAGATCTGAAGATTGTTGTCATCCTAAACCCTTGTTGTTGTAGACTGATCTTGTAGGTTGCTTCTTTGGTATAGGGCTTTCTTTTGAATGTAGATCTTTATTCCTTCAGCTAGCTTTGATGCCTTGTAGCAATTTAACTCCTTATATGTCTCTTTTCTGCCCTTACTTTGATAGCTAAAACCAAATGCTCTGATACCATGTTGAAGAATCTAGAGCAAGCATAATTAAATTGATTCTTCGTTACATGATAAAAATTTGAGAAGTGTTTTTACATTTTATCTTAGCTTGATATTCTTGTCATTATTAGTGTGTGTATGTTAGCTTCATCAAACTGCTATCAAAAACAAAAGAGACAAGAACACAGATGCTTGGCTTTCTGGTAGGGAAAAAACCTCTCCCTCTTGGAGAGGAAAACCCATGAAAAATTCTCCTTATAGAGATTCACTTGAAAAATACCAAGACCATGACACTTGACACATTCTTCCTCTCCAAGACCAAGATAACAATCTCTTACTTTGCCACTGCTGAGATATCTTCTTTGTTGCACCACTGCTTCACTAAAATCTTTACTACATTCATCATTAAGAATACCATTGCTACAACATGTTTGCTCCTTGAGTTTATTACAGAGATAATATTTTCACCTTCATCTGGATCATGATCTTCCAAACTAAGATAGGATCTTGAATGTACATTAACATAGAATGAGATAGTGCATACCACCATAAGATTCTTCCATTTTCATGATGTTGAGACTAATGATTCTTGTAACTACTCCTTTTTCTTGTATGCCAAGACTATGATTTTGTTCCGTCTCATCCTGCACAGGCCGTGATATTGTTGCTTCTCACGTTGATATTGTCTCAACATAAGACTAGGGTAATGTCTTCACCTTCACTGAGATTGAAACCAGGTTATCTTGCAATGAGATCTTTTTGTGGCTATGTAAGATAGTATATTGTAGTAATCATAGTCATCATCGAAATTTTCATTAACATAATTATATAAAGAATGTATGTTGAGACAATAATGCATATATATGTTGAGACAATAGTTTTGTTCCTTCCATAGGTAAGATGAGAATGAAGTAGCACCGAGATACATATACAATGGCTGATCTAAGATGGATCCACCCAGATTTGAGACATTGAGATCATTACCCTTCATCAAGATGGCTTCATTATTATCATGACTGTGGCTTGTTGTCTATCTAAAGCCTTGTCTGCCTACTATGACATCTTTGTCCGAGATCATTCCAATCTATGAGTAGAGGAATGTTTGAGGTTGTTTCACCCATACGAATTATTCTATCTTCTAGACATCCAAGACCTGTACCATGTCTTCTTGCACCTATACCCATGGAAACTTCAGAGGAGAATGTGATTTTTTCTCTTATTAATTGTGGATACCCTAGATGGGTATTTATAGTAGTTTTCACTCCTAATTTGAGCTGAATTAAACTTGTGAACCATCATGTATTTACCCCAAGCTCACATGACATTTAATTTCATATTCTAACTTATTTTGGAGATGACATGAAGATCTCCTCATTGTTTTACTTGTATACTTTGTGTGCTTGCTTTCATAGGATTGTTCTTGGTCTTGGAGGCTTGTTACACATTGTTGTGAACTTGTGTACACTTACATAGGCTCAAGAAGAGCTTGACATGATTCTTTGACAAAAAAATAAAATCCTAAAGACATGAAGAAGAAGTCTTTAACCTAATTACACTTCTTTCTCATGAAACCCATGAAGCAAGATTTACAATAATAATTGATTACATCATTTACAAAGATCATGTCATTATGAAGATTGAATCTAGTTACATTTTATTCAAAAAGAACCTAATTCACAATTTCAAGATTATGCATATCCATCTCAAAGTAATTGGAACACACCATTTCCTTGGCAACCTTGGCCATCTCGACCCCAAAACCAATATTGGCAACAAGGTTGACAAGGAACTTATGGGAGCCATCGACAATATCATCCATACCCAACTCCATGTTATCCCTACCATTCACCCCCACCAAAACCACATCCATCTCAAATATCCACTCCCACTTAATTACATGTACCACCATTTCTGAACCACAAAATGAAGTAGCTCAGCCGACTTACAATGTTGAGGTACAACACTTCCAAACATTTCCTCTTTGATCTAAATGGTCTTCATCTTAGATTAGGAAGAGTATCACAAAAAACAGATTATCTTGATACCATTGAAGGACAACATGTGGAAAAATAAGATTCAAATGACAAGACCAAAGAATCATGGGCTGCACTTGATGAAGAGTAGACATCAGAATTGGAGATTAGGAAAGTACCCTAATGTTTACCATCAGATCCTCTATGTTTTCAAGAGAATAATGAGAAAAAAGAAGAAGATTTTAATTTCAAGGAAGAAGTACATCTAGGATGATCCAAATTAGCAAGTGGATGAGGGGCATCACTGTTGGCATTATGATGCATGTGTTGTACTTGATGGAAACCCAGTTTCAGAAAAATAACTAACTTGTATATGGTAACTAGATGAATCTACAGGAGAGATATTAGATGTGACAAAATGCATGGCAGTTGTGTTTACAGATCTGAAAAAATGTAGGGTAGTTTAAAGGAATAATTTCAAAGGTAATATGGAAAGTTAAAGTTTAACATATCTATTCAGAGGTAATAGGGCACCGGTACAGAAGAACAGGAAGATGGAACTGAGGTCTACTTATCAGAATAAAGAAGGTAAAATAAAAGCTTGATGTAAAGCAGTTTAAGAAGTATACACAAGTCCACTTAGTCAAAACATCGTATACACGCTGGTCCACAAAACAAAAGAGTGTATACATATACACGCACTCCCACAAGAGGAAAAGTGCATTTCATGTTGGAAAACCAAGGTTTTGGTTTGAGGTATTTGGTCCAAGGTATTGGTACTAAGTGGTTTTGGTCCGGGGTATTGACAAAGGATCTAGGTATATAAGGAGGAGAAGATCAAAGGGCTAAGTACACAAGCAATGAATATCTTATGAAGTGATAGATAAAAAAAAATGTGCAAGTGACTAAGATTCTAAGGAATACTTCTATCTGAAGTATATTTTATGTTGCATGGTTATGTTTGTGACTAGATCTTAAATATTTATGTGCACCTTGAGTTTAATATTGGATTAGGATCATGAGACCTAAAATGACTTATTCTTGAATGATTCCATATTGGTTGAGACTAGATCTGATGTTTTGCATCTGTTTTATTCCTTATCTATCATGATCTGCAGTTTGTCTAGAGTCTATAATTGCAGCAAAGTTCTGAGTCAATATTTGCAGATCTGTATGAAGGTGTGTCTCGGCAAAAGAGCATATACACGCAAGTTCTGTTCTTTCAAGTAGTGTATACAAAAGAAAGGCTTGATGTTCAGATATGACTCATCTATCAGATCAGTATTGTTGATTTATTGTTGGTGCTATTTTACTGTTGTCTATCAATGAAGTCTTCTTAGATTTGAATGTGAATTTGAATGCATAAGGAGGTTGATATTTGATTGATTTTATAAGTGAGAAGAAGTGTTTTCTATTGTCTTTCTGTGTAAAGTTCTGTAAGTTGAAAGTAGATGTTCAATACACTACTGGTTGGTATAGTTTATGATTCATATATTTTATGATTCAGAATCTTTAGAGGTATACGTAGGTTGGGCTGAAGGAAGTAGCATATACATGTAAGTTTTCTTCATTGAAGTAGCATATACAGTCTGACACATGAATTTTTTAGGTTTCAGTTGGTTCTGAATGTTGATACAACTTTCTAGGTTCGGCACAATGTTCTAATCATAGTGATTTGATTGTTTCATATTAATTGCATGTTGGTTGATGAAGTTTGAGTTCCTAAATCTTTGATGGGTTATTGATGAGTCAAGGTCTTCATATGTCTTGATATGATCCAGTAACATCTAGTCTAAAAATTCATGAAACGTGGTCCTTGGTGGGAGAGTGAAGTTTTTTGTAGGTTGGCACCTATGTACTAGTAAACATATTAGCTAGTACAAGAGCTAGGGGTTGTAGCTCCCTTCCAATAGAAGCTGGAGAACGAGAGAAGGTTGTAACCTTTTGCAGGTAGAAGCCTGCATACTGGTATGAGTCTACACTAGTACAAGATTGTAAATAGATTCTTATTATTAAAAGAAGATAGAGATGACAACAGCAGGTGGTTTTCACCCACATTGGGTTTCCACCTTAAATCTTGGTTTTCATGTGTGCGATGCTTTATTATGCTTTTACTGCACTGTCTGATATGTTACTAATGTAGTGGTTTAAGATCAACACATGATAAATTGTCTAAATCACAAGTTCTCTGGATATACGCTGATTTCCTTAATCACAGTTGCGTGTACATGCTAGTACACTTCACTAAAGTAGCGCATATAAATCTGTTTGGGAAATAAAATTATTGATCTGATAATACTAATTCAGCCCCCTCTTAGTATTATTTCCAACAATTGGAATCAAATCTAGGTTCTCCATAAGAAGCTTAATTGCTTGAAGGAAGATCCATCAAGATGAATAATCACGAAAGCATGGGATCCATTAGACTGCCAATCTTCGATGGGAGCAACTTTGTTTATTGGAAAATAATAACCACAACCTATCTACAATCTCTTGGAATAGATGTCTAGGAAATTGTGGAAGGAGGATATACATTTTCAAAAACAATTCCTATAGACATGGCAGGTAAAAATCAATATGAAATCAATTCCAAAGTTGTTAATACTTTATTGGGAAGTTTGTCACAATCAGAGTTTGTCATATTCATGTAGCTCAAATCAACCAAATAGATATGGGACAAAAATGTTCAGAGCTATGAAGGAGACTATGAGGTAAAACGTGTTAAGCTTCAAACCCTCAGAATTCAGTATGAAAATCTTAAGATGCATAGTGATGAGAGTATAGATAGTTACTTCTTATGTATAGATAAGGTTGTTAATTATGAAGTATCTGGGTGAAGAAATAAAGCAAGTTACCTTTGTTGAGAAAATTTTGAGATCCTTGTCTACTAAATTTGAATCAAAAGTGTCTATCATAGAAAAGAAAACAGGATCTACAGAATATCACTATGACACAGCTTCACGGAATCCTAACTACTTTTGAGATGAGAAAAGGAGGTCCATCAGATATGAGAGAAGCCACACTTAAAGCTTCAACAAAAAGAGAAGAAAAGGAAGAAAAAAATGAATCATGACTCATTTCAAAAGAAGAAGATGAGATCAATTTTGTCAAGAAGCTTCAATGGGGTTCTAGAAGGTTCAGAGGTAAGCTACCTTTCAAATGCTTTGCTTGTGGTAGAGTCGATCATCATGCTCCTAGATGTCCTCATAAAGATAAATATGAAAAAGGAAAGGAATATGCAAAAGGGAATATGAAACAAGTTGTGAATAGAATGAGTTACTATACTCATGAAAATAACAATGGTTTATCTAATAGTGATGAAGACGAAACTGGTCAAGATTAAAGACTTCTCATGGCTTATGATAGCAATGATTTTTGGGATAGTTTAGAAGACGATAGTGATGGTTTATCTAATAGTGATAATTATAGACTTCTCATGGCTTATGAAATTGATGATTTTTGGGATGCTTTAGAAGAGGAAAACTTTCATGAAGAAATCTCTCAACTCAAAATCTATTTAGAAGAAAAGAATATGATCATAGATACCTTGACATATGAACTTGTTGAAAAATAAAAACATAATGAAAAACTAGAATGTGAAATTGTGGGTCTAAGAAAAGATCTTGAGAAAACAAAATCTCTCAATCTTAGATTTGATAAAGGATCAAAAAATTTAAATGAAATTATCAAAGTTTATCATTCTCCTCTCTTAAAGATAGGTCTTGGATATACTAAAGAAGCATCTCAATCACAGAAGCCGTCAACCTCCAGCAAAAGCTATCTTGATGTAGCAAAGACCAATGAACAGTATGACAATCATCAGCAAAGGCATAAAGCTAATCACTAGGTAAATCATATTCAATTTTCTCCAAGGATGAATATCAATAGAAGCCACAACCAACCTCAGGCAAATCATATTCAATTTTCTCCAAAAATGAATATCAATAGAAACTACAATCAAGAGGTAAATAGTTTCGATAGTCACAAAAACTTCTTTAATGGGAAATGTTTTTCATGTCATAATTTTGGGCACAAAGTTGCTCAATGCGTTGCTTACAAAACCATCATGACTAGAGAAGCATGAAACCAAAGGAATGTAATAAGGATCAAGAGAAGTTCCTATAATAACTTTTCTCCTCTTGAAAATGAAATAGAATGCTCAATTTGTAACAACTTTGGTCATAAAGAATCTGAATGCAGGAGAAAATTTTGGCAAACATCTCAAAAGAAGAAAACACCATTAAATCCCAAGATATGGAGAAGGAAAGAATCTGAAATAGAAAGATGTGGTATAGCCTTGTATGCAGAAGGATAAGAAATTCAGTGGTACATTGATAGTGGATGCTCCAAACATATGACAGGTGACAAAGAGAAACTTCACTCATTTAATGCCTTGAAAAGGAAAAGAATGTCACATTTGGAAATGACACTCAACCTGTCATAAAAGGTAAAGGTTCTGTTTTCTTGAAAGAAAAGGTTAAAGATGGAAATGTTATGTATGTAGATGGTTTAAAGCATAACCTGTTCAGTGTCAGTCAAATGTGTGATCAAGGAAATGAAGTGGTGTTTCGATCAAACAAATGTGTTACGCGTGAGCTTGATACAGAAGAGACCGTGATAAAACGTACAAGAACTCCAAATAACTTATACATACTCAAAGGAGGACAACAACAATGCTATTTAAGAAAAAATGATGAAAACTAGCTATGGCATAGAAGATTGGGACATCTAAGCTTTTCTCAAATAAGAAAAGCATGCAGACTCAAGGTTGTTCATGATCTTCTAGATATCAGCATCCCAAAAAATACAATATGCAAACCATGTCAAATCGGTAAGAAAACTAGAGTTCACTTCATGGAAAAAGAAGGGTTAGCTATTAAGCCTCTTGAACTTGTCCATACTGATTTATGTGGACCAACAAGGAAAAAGTCACCTCGTGGAGAAGAATACTTTATTTTGTTCATTAATTATTTTTCCAGAATGTGTTGGATAGGTCTTCTAAAGCATAAAGATGAAGCATTTGAAAAGTTCCAATCCTTCAAAGCTCTAGTTGAAAATGAATCAGATCAAAAATCAAATGCCTCAGACCTAATCGAGGAGGGGAATTTATATCAGATGAATTCTTTGAATTTTATGAAAAACATGGAATAAAAAATGAATTTCCCACTGCAAGAACACCTCAGTGAAATGGTGTAGTAGAAAGGATGAACAGAACAGTTCAACAAATGGCTTGAGCCATGCTAGATGAATCTGGAACTCCTGCAACCTTCTGGGGTGAAGCTGCATTCGATGTCATGACTATTCTCAACAAAGCAAATGTTCGGGTAAATAGCACTCAAAATCCACATGAACTTTGGTATCGTAAGACTCCTATTGTAAAATACTTTAAAGTTTTTGAAAGCAAATGTTTTATCAAATGGACTGATAAAAAACTTGGTCAGTTTGAATCTAGAGCAAATGAAGGGATTCTTGGTTATTCTTCTAGAAGTAAAGGATATAAATGTTATAATAAAAGATTGGGGAAAATTCTTGAAAGAATTGATGTTGTAGTTGATGAGGCATGCAAAAATCCAAAATAGATAAAATCAACAAAAGATTATGACAATGAGGAAGATGGGGACTACTTTCCCACATAAAATCAAAATTATATTGAAGAAGAAACCAATGAAGCACCAAAAGAAGATATAATGGTAGAATAAAAGACTTTGTCCAGGTATATTTAGAAAAATCATCCAGAAACTCAAATTTTAGGAGAAAGGGAGGCTGGTGTACAGAAAAGAATAATTATTACAAGGACCTCAAGCTATCTAGCATTACTATCCTCCACTGAACCTAAAAATGTAAATGAAGCATGCAAAGATGAATTTTGGGTCAAGGCCATGGATGAAGAACTTGAGAAAATTGAAAATAATTACACTTGGGAATTAGTTCCTAGACCTCATGATAAAAATATTATAGGAACTAAATGAATATTCAAGAACAAGCTGAATGAAAATGGAGAAGTCATTAGAAACAAGGCCAAACTTGTTTGTAAAGGGTATGCTCAATAAGAAGGTATAAATTTTGAAGAAACTTTTGCACCTATTGCCAGACTTGAAGCCATAAGAATGTTTCTTTCTCTTTCCAGTTTTCAAAAATTTAAAGTATACTAAATGGAAGTAAAATTATCCTTCCTTAATGGAGATTTAGAAGAAGAAGTTTGTATTGAACATCCAAAAGGATTCATTCTTGGAAATGAGCAAAACTTGTATGCAGACTCAAAAAGGCTCTCTATTGTCTGAAATAGTCTCCAAGGGCTTGGTATTACCGCCTTGACAAATATCTACACCAACAAGGTTATACAAAAGGTTCTGCAGATAGCAATTTATATACAAAGATTGAAAATGATAAATTTCTAATTATTATTGTTTATGTTGATGATATCATTTTTGGTAGCAGTGAAGAATCCATGAGTCAGAATTTTTCTTCAGTAATGCAGCAAGAATTTGAAATGTCCTTGCTTGGTGAACTTACCTATTTTCGTGGTCTACAATTTCAACAAACTAAATATGGTATTTTTCTTTCGCAAACCAAATATCTCAAGTAGATCTTGAAAAATTACATAATGGAAAATTCTAAACCTGTATGTACTCCAATGGTAACAAGATGCAATCTCAGCTCAAATGATGAATCAACAACAGTTCATCTACCAACTTAAATCCATGATTGGTAGTTTGCTTTATCTAATAGGTACCCAACCTGACATCATGCATGCAGTAGGAATAGTTGGGAGATTTCAAGAAAATCCAAAGGAATTACACCTTCAGGTAGTCAAAAGAATTCTCAAATATCTTCAAGGAACTCAGGACTTTGGACTATGGTATCCTAGAGATGCAGATCTTACTCTTCATGCATATATAGATGTAAATTGGGCAGGAAGTGGTGATGATAGAAAAAACACTAGTGGTGGTGCATTCTATATGGGTTCCAGGTTACTGTCTTGGTTCAACAAGAAACAAAGTTCAATTGCTTTATATATAGACGAAAAAAATATGTGGTTGTTGCATCTTACTGCACACAACTACTTTGGATGATGCAAACTTTGCAAGACATTTATATCACATGTGCTCCACCCATCTCCATTCTATGTGATAATACAAGTGCCATCAGTATTTCAAAGAATCCAGTCATGCACTCCAAGGCCAAGCACATACCCATCAAGTACCATTTTCTACGAGAACAAGTGCTTGAACAAAAGGTCAAATTGGAGTATGTCCCCTCCAAAGAACAGGTTGTTGATATATTCACTAAACCACCACCCAGAGAAACATTTGAATATCACATACAAAAGCTGGGAGTAGTTTCTACATCATTGTGCTGTTAAATCCATTTTTGTAGAGGAAGGTTATTATATGGAGGTTTCATGAAGTATAGTCACATATACACACGTGTTTCTATGGCTAAAGAAGCATATATGTTTTTCTGACAAGAAAAACAATGGGTCACACTCTAATATGGGTGCTCTGTCTGATGTTGATGATTATAGTCTAATGATATTCTTTGTTCATTAATCTTTATCTCACTGACAAAGATTCCTTTATTAATGACTTGTTAACAAATCATAGGTAGCACAGGTTCAGGGGGAGCATTAGCCTTCACATGCATTCTACATTGTTGCATTATGGTTGTTTAGTCTAGATGTGACTTCAGATATTTACACCAGTTGTTGCTTAAGTCATGTAAAAGTCTAGAGTGTGCTATGACTTCTCATACATTTGAATGAGTCCTATTGCACAAATGATGTAATTTGTTTCCCAACTTTGCATGGGATGAATGATGTAATATTTATTCTATTTTTATCATATATAAACAATTGGTATATCCCCACTTGGTTGGGTGGGTGAGTCAAATTTGGAATATCCCCGCTTGATTGGGAGAATGATGTATGTATGAGTCATTGGTGATAGGAAGATCACACTCACATAGTTGAGTTATAGAGTCATGTTATTCTTTAGGAAAATGATTTTGCAAACTCTGCATGTGCTCAAGGGGAGCATGGATGGTTAGTGCATCAAAACATGAACAATAATATCAGAACATGCACAAAGAGGAGTTTAATCAAAGAATCCATCTTGTGCCTAGGGGGAGCATGATCATATTCAATTACTCAAATATGAAGAGTATCCTGGTTTTCCCTTTGCCCATGATGTCAAAGGGGGAGAGTATTTTGGTGTTGGATGTTATCTCTAATAGTTTCTATAGCTTGTAGTAATCAACACCAACATGGTTGCCATCAAGTCCAAAGGGGGAGATTGTTGGCAATATAATGCATGTTTTGTACTTGATGGCACCCCACTTTAGGCAGAAAAAATCACTTTTATATCGTAACTAGATGAATCTACAAGAGAGATATAAGATGTGACAGAATGCATGGCAGTTGTGTTTACAAATGTGACAAAATATAGGGTAGTTCAAATGAATCATTTCAGAAGTAATATAGAAAATTACAGTGTAACATGTCTATTTAGAGGTAACAAGGCACTGGTACAGAAGAACTGGAAGATGGAATTAAGGTCTATTGATTAGAATAAAGAAGGTAAAGGAAAAGGTTGATGTAAAGTAGTTTAAGAAGTATACGCAGGTCCACTTAGTCAAAACATCGTATGCACGCTGGTCCACATAACAAAAAGAGTGTATATGTATACACGCACTCCCACAAGAGGAAAAGCGCATACATGTTGGAAAACCAAGGTTTTGGTCTGAGGTATTTGGTCGAAGGTATTTTGACCCTAGGTATTTGGTCCAAGGTATTGGTCCTAAGTGGTTTTGGTATGAGGTATTGACAAAGGATCTAAGTATATAAGGAGGAGAAGATCAAAGTGCTAAGTACACAAGCAATGAATATCTTATGAAGTGTTAGATAAAAACAAATGTGCAAGTGAATAAGATTCTAAGGAATACTTCTATCTGAAGTATATTTTATGTTGCAGGGTTATGTTTTGGACTAGATCTAAAATATTTATGTGCACCTTGAATTCAATATTGGATCAGGATCATGAGACCTGAAATGACTTATTATTGAATGATATGATATTGGTTGATACTATATTTGATATTTTACGTCTGTTTTATTTGTTATCTATCATGATCTAGGTTTGTGTGGAGTCTGTAATTACAATAAAGTTTTGAGTCAATATTTGTAGATTTGTACATAGAAAAAGAGCGTATACATGCAAGTTTTGTTGTTTCGAGTGGCGTATACAAAAGAAAGGCTTGATGTTTAGAGATGACTGATTTATTAGATTAGTATTGCTGATTTATTATTGTTGCTATTTTACTATTGTATGTCAATGAAGTCTTCTTAGATATGAATGTAAATCTGAATGCATAAGGAGGTTGATATTTGATTGATTGTATAAGTGAGAAGAAGTGTTTTCTATTGCATGTCTATGTAAAGTTCTGTAAGTTGATAGTAGATGTTCAATACACTACTGGTTGGTACAATTTGTGATTTAGAGATTTTTTGATTCAGAATCTTTAGAGGTATACACAGATTGGGCTGAAGGAAGTAGCATATACACATGGGTTTTCTTCATTGAAGTAGAGTATACAGTCTGACACATGAATTTTTGAGGTTTCAGTTGGTTTTGAATGTTGATACAGGTTTTTGGGTTTAGCACAGTGTTCTAATGATAGTGATATGATTGTTTTATATTAACTTCATGTTGGTTGATGAAGTTTGAGTTCCTAAATATCTAATGGGTTATTGATGAGTCAAGGTCTTCATATTTCTTGATATGTGCTAGGAGAATCCAGCTTGAAAATTCATGAAATGTGGTCCCTGGTGGAAGAGTGGAGTTTTCCGTAGGCTGGCGCCTATGTACTAGTAAACATATTGGCTAGTACGAGAGCTAGGGGGTTGT
>APFE030587191.1:52740-68552 GCA_000404065.3 Pinus taeda
CAATTCTGGTTGTAAGCATATTTCAGTATTTTCCATTAATGAAATGAAGTATTATTTCCGCTGCATCTTTGTGTATATGGTTATCTCTGTATTTTGTTGCGTTCTTGTTTAAATCCATATCAATCATAACTATATTGAAATATGGTTCTAGACAGTCACAAAGTTGTAGCAATACTCTCTTCTTCAACTATGCTTGGTATCATCAAATTCAAAGTATTTTGTCTCTTACATTCATGTACATGTCAAAGAATATGTTTCGAGTGTAGAAGTTTCTCTACAAATCATCTAGCTCACTGATATCATGTAGAAATTTCACCTGCGGATCAAACTGATATATGAAATGTACTAAAGCATAATACAAGATCTACATCTACCATAACTTTGCAGAAGCTATTCAACCATGAGCAACATCAAGCATGAACAAATATGACTGATAAGAAGGAATCAATCACACATAACAGAGAAGAATTTATCCGGGAAAGGCACCAACCTAAAACCCCATCTTTGTATTATCAATCAAGTGGAAATTCTCAACAACATACAAAACGAATCAGCTCAAAAGCTATCCTGCTCCCTCTGTACTTTGATTATGTAGCTCATGGACTATCTAGGCCTGTATATATAGGCTCCACAAGTCATCCAAGCCCCTATTTCCTTGTGAAATTTTGATTGGGGTCCAATTACATAACATGTGTGAATTGGCCCAAATCATACCTATTGTCACCTTAGGTCTAATTACGCAGTACTAGAAGGAATAATATTCCTTCATCATGCAAGGAATATTCACTAGGAATATCCTAGCAACTAATAGTACATTGTCCCTCATCTGATCTCAACTGGGTCTCTGTCTGAACTGACATGCATCAATTATCCATGAGTGAATACTCAATTATATGAAAATATCAGTTGTCACATGCATGCAAGCATCAACAAACTGAATCTCATTAATTTAAAAACTTGTTAAATTAATCTAACTGGACTTGACTAAGTTAAACTAAGTCAACTGGTCCTCTCAATATAGAACTCATCCTTAATTCCTCAATTAGTGGAGCAAATCAAGGACACATTCCCCAATCAGTGGAGAAATTATTGCATGTTCTCACAAAGACTTCATGTTTGATTTTCCTTAACTAATTAACTCAATTGAATTAATTAATTAATATTTAAACTGTTGGTAAGACCAAATTCAAAATTTACTTCCTATTTCTAGTCCAGGGACTGACTAAAATAGGAATCCACACTGCATTGCTAAAAACAAAACTTCTATTTTTAGCACTTCCATTTTTATTCCCTGTTGCCCAGTCTAGCACTGATGCCCAAACTGCTATTTTTAGTAGTGCTATTTTTAGCACTTCTATTTTTAGCAATTTCTTGTTGCCAATTTTCAGCACTCCCTCTCAATAAGAAAGGATTCCTCTTGAACCCATTCATGTACCTTCAGAATGCTATGCATGCAACACTTCTACCAAGTGTGGTTGCTCCAACAACTCTCGGAACAAAAAAAACTCCCAAATGACCTCTCTATTTGGCTAGAAACGTACTCTGATGTTGATGCTCTACTTGCTACTAACATGTGGTCCCTCTCTGACCTCTACTGTACTGCAACAGCTCCATGCATCTCGCACTATTGCACACCTCTCTATGCTACCCTGCACTATGCAACACACTTGTGCCTCTCTCATTGCTGTAGCCTGCTAGCTCTGCGCTGTCCTGTGATTCCCTGCATTGTAGCTCTCTCTGCCACTCCATCCGCATCTATCTCTACCCAATCAGTCAGTTCTACTACTCCTTATCGGGGCTCCCATAGCAAAGTCGAATCAAAGAGGTTGGGTACCTCAAGGATCCTTCCCCTCCTCCTTGGGATGATCACTCCAAATCGCCCCAACTCCTACCTGGAGGTATGGCTGCATGTGATCCCTCAGCTCACCTCGCTCAAATTTCCCCCCTACTGGAGGTCTCTGGATGAGTAGATGTCTCTACTAGATCTCCTCTCAGCTTCTCTAGTTGTGGCTGCTCCACAACCTCCTGAAGTTGCTACACCAATCGTGGCTCCTCCACAATCATCTGAGACTTCTTCTGGCACTACATGTTGAGAGGTAATATACTCTCCCTCTCAACCACCAAGTCTCCATTAGTTGCCTTGCTTCTCAAGGCTTTGCATGCATCTTAAACCTCAAGAGCATACAGGTTCTTGACCCGTGAAGCAATCTGCTTCACCTATCTAGTGATGATGTGTCTAAGGAAAACCTTTCCCTTACTGAAGACTACATCATAGCCTCTGTCTTCCAACATCACAATCAACACCAAGTTTCTCTTCAGTCCTGGTACATACTTGACATCGGTCAAGGTAAGGCGAGCTCCATGCTCCCTCTAAAAAATAACCGTGCCTACACCTGAGATACTATATTTTTCATCATTACCCATTGCTATCAGTATCTGGAGAGCTTGTTCCTCCAAAGTATTGAACAAACTCTTGTCGCCGGTCAAGTGGAAAGAAGCTCCAATGTCAAGAAACCAACCACTTCCCACCATGGAGGAAACCATGCATACGAAGAGTGTGAAATCTAACTTGAACTGTGAAGCAAGTGCCTCACCTTCAGATCCTTCCCTGGATCCCTTCTTAGATTTCCTCAGTGGAAAATTTGTAACAAAATGGCCCACCTCATGACAATGAAAGCATCACACTTTTGACTTGTCAAACTTCCTCCCACCATGGGAAGAACTGGATTCAAAAAGAGAAACCTTCTCCTTCCCCTTCTTCACCTTACTCACTAAGACACATTTCTCTTCATCCTCCATGGATGAAGAACCGTCTCTGGTGCTTCTTCTTATCTCCTCCTGCATCAAATCTGACCAATGTTGTTCTCAATCTAACAGTTTCTCTCTTCCATTAACCAAGTCCTAGTAGCTATGCTAGCTTTTAGGAAGAGTAAGGAGTGCAAGACTCACCATGTCATCATCAGAGGCCACGATCCCTACACTTCCAAGCTCATCCCTATATGAGGTGAGCTTGTTTAGATACATAGAGAGTGTGTCCCCACTTTCACACTTAATATTTTGAAGTTTGTCCTCCAGTGCCATCTTCCTCTGATCACTGCTATTCTGATAAATATCTTTCAACGTTTTCCACATCGAAATAGAGTCTCCTTGCCATGGAGGCTTGAGACAATGGGATCCCAAACTCCCTCCAAGAGGATTCTCCTAGCTCTAGCCACACACTTCTTCCATTCCACTAGTTGAGTAGCATCAGTGGGCTTCTGGACTTCCTGATCAATGAAGTCATTTAAACCATTATCTTCTAATACTACCTCCATGTGATCCTTCCAGGCTATATAATTTGAATTACCATCAAGGGCATAGTTGAGTCTCAAACCATATAATGCCATTGGTGAAATAGAAGTGATAAGAACTCAATTAAATATTCAGAAACCACAAACTTTAACTTTGCCCTTCTTGTATATTGTTCTTCCTTGATCTCTTGTGCTCTAATACCATGTAGGATTTTCTCTAGAATCAGCTAGCTCACTGATATCATGTAGAAATTTCACCTGCAGATCAAACTGATATATCAAATGTACTAAAACATAATACTATATCTACATCTACCATAAAATTTGAGAAAGTTATTCAACCATGAGAAACATCAAGCATGAACAGATACAAATGATAAGAAGGAATCAATCACACAAAACATAGTAGAATTATCTGGGAAAAGCACCAGCCTAAAACCCCATCTCTGTATTATTAATCAAGTGCAAATCCTCAAAAACATACAAAAAGAATCAGCTCAAAAGCTATCTTGCTCTCTCTGTACTCTGATGATGTAGCTCATGGACTATCTAGGCTTGTATATATAGGCTCCACAAGTTCTCCAAGCCCCTACTTCCTTGCGCAGTTTTGATTATGGTCCAATTACATAACATGTGTGAATTGGCCCAAATCATACCCACTGTTACCTTAGGTCCCACTACGTAGTAGTAGAAGGAATAATATTCCTTCCTCATGTAACGAATATTCACTAGGAATATCCTAGAAACTGATAGTACATTGTCCCTCATCTGATCTCAACTGGGTCTCTGTTTGAATTGACATGCATCAGTTATCCATGAGTGAATACTTAGTCATCTGAAAATACTAGTTGTCACATGCATGCAAGCATCAACAAACTGAATCTCATTAATTTAACAACTTGTTAAACTAATCTAACTGGATTTGAGTAAGTTAAACTAAGTCAATTGATTGTCTCAATATAGAACTCATCCTTAATTCCTAAATCAGTGGAGAAAATCAAGAACACATTCCCCAATCAGCGGAGAAATTATTGCATGTTCTCACAAAGACTTCAAGTTTGATTTTCCTTAACTAATTAACTCAACTGAATTAATTAATTAATATTCAAATTGCTGGTAAGACCAAATTTGAATTTTACTTCCTATCTTTAGTCCAGGGACTTTCTAAAATAGGAATCCACACTGCATTGCTAAAAATTGAACTTATATTTTTAGGACTTCCATTTTTCATTCCCTATTGCCCAATCTTGCACTGATGCCCAAACTGCTATTTTTAGCAGTGTTATTTTTAACACTTCTATTTTTAGAAATTTCTTGTTGCCAATTTTCAACATTGAGCCTACACATGATTTTATCTATCATTGAGTTATGCAAGTGGCTCCATTGGAAGTATTCCTAAACTTGAAATTTATCTTATTTTTTCGAGTAGGATATGAAAAGAAATAAAAAAAATGAAAAATAAGAGGATAAAATAAAATCTCAGGTGAAAAAATCCTTTTAGGCACTTGAGATTGCTCATTGATTGAAAACCTCCATGAAGCAGTCAATGTGTTGGAAAAAAGACAAAAAGAAAAGATCCTATGTGAAAGCCTCCTTTAAGGTGCATAAGGAAACCTACTAGTTTAAAAACTCATTGAGGCAGCTAGTAGGCCTAGAAGAAAAAAAAAGAAAAATTAAAAATGTTTTCTCCATGTATCTCTCTCTCCTGAATGGACGTGCTCTCCAACCTCTGCAAGCAATAAAAACAAGTTAGCCACCAAAAGAAAAGTTGATCAAAAACCTAGTCAAAAGAAGTCAAACTTGGACTTTCTCCTCCTTTGCTTAGATGCTCCAGAAGGACCAAGGGCATTCCAATCCATAAACCTCATCTATTTCCACCATCCACTCATCATTCCCAAGCTCTTACCACTCATTTTCCTTGCTATCCTAAAATGCTACAGGAAGATCTTATAGTTATTACAAGAAACAAAAAATACATAGAGCAGAAAATTATTTTGGTCATATCTTGTAACCCATGCATCCATTTTCCAAGTTACTTCAGGGGCAGATGCATATGGATGATAGTAACATGCTCAAGTAATTTCAGTAAATTCCAGTGAACATTTTTCAAGAAATTGACCTCCATCACCTACAACCATTTTTGAATTTTCTAGATATTCATGAATCTATTTGCAAATTTGTTTCATGGGGAGATGCATATGGGTTATGGTAACATTCCCAAGCCATTTCAGTAAATTCCAGTGTGCATGTTTGTAGAAATCAACCTCCATAACCTACAACAATTTTTAATTTTTCTCGAGATTCTTGCATCCATTGGCCAATATGTTTTATGGGTAGGTGAATGAGGATGATGGAAACACACTCAGAAACTTTCAAATAAATCCATTCTACCATTTGGGAGATATGGAAAAAAATAAGTCTGCTACATGAGGTTGTCTTAAATTACTACAGGAAGATCCTATAGTACTACGAGATGGCTGAGAAGAAACTACATAAGGCAATTTGATTGGAGAAAGGGGTCAAAAGGTAATTTATTCTTATGGAAGGTTGATATAGGTCCGCCAACACCACTTTCATCACTCATCCACTCCATCTAATGAAAATCCATCTTCAAATTCCACTTTGGATTACATGAAAAAAAATCAGAGAAAAAAAAAACCTTTTTCATCAACTTTACACCAACTACACTACCTCTTGATGATTTTAACACTGTCCTTATACCTCCTATGACTTTCCATCAATCACACATGCATCAATGAGGCATCTAAGAGGAATTAAATGACTACTACAGGAAGATGATTCCTCCTGTAAGAAGCCTCCGCAGTTACAACATAACTCAACATCAAATATTTTTTCACCCACACAGCAGAAGATCTAGCCACCTTGAGCAACATGAAGCCGTTTCTAATTATTGAAAAGGGGGAACACCCTCCTTAGGAAGCAGTCCATCCACTCTACCAACAAAATATTGAACACTGGAAAGATAATTTGCACACAACAACCTTATTAGTCAAAGAATCAACAAGCTATGAAGACTTGTGTAGAAGCAACCAAAGAAAATTAGCACCTCCAGGGAAGCACCGATCGATTATCAACTTAGCAGCAACATGCATGCCTCTCCAACAACCACCAGGTAGGTACAAGTATGCATATTATTGACCTCTTCCCTTGAGAATATCATAGTTAGAAATTTATTGTCAATGCATGAGAGGTGAAGTTTTATAAAGATAAGGATGGGTCTGCAGTCTCAGCCACCCTCAACTAGTTAATTACAGCTAACTCCCTCACTCATGCAATGTGGAAAATTCAAATTAAGAAGGGTGATGATTTTGATTGGGGAAAATAGTTAAAAGAGGAAATTTGTGCAAATGACAAGTCACCAAGCCACTCCAAGCCCTCAATTGACTTCATATCCACTATCTATCCATCAATCATCCATCCCATTTCATAAGAAAAAGTTAACATTTTTCAAAAACAAACCCTACACTCTGTCTCACCCAAACAATTTCTTGAAGAAAACACACAGAGAACATCCCCTCCATTTTCACAAACCTACACTACTCCCTTTGAGCCCTAGAATCATCCTCCAAACCCTCTACATCATTTCTCATCACTCCCATACAATTAGAAGAACCTAAAAGAGAAGGAATGGTGACTGCTAAACGAAGGTAGAATGTTGCTACAAGAAGGAAGAAAAGAACAAATTGTGCTAAAAACCAAAATGGTAGTGCTTAAGAGAGACCTAATAAAAACAGGGAACTCCAAAGCCCATTAGGCAATCATCTAGGCCACAAAAAGAAAATAATAAGGTAACAAAAGGCAAGAATTCATTGACCATCAAAACAGAACTAAAACTACAATGGTGAAAAGAGGCTTTCCAATGGGCCTATAATCTCTTTCTTGCTTTTGTCCAAGGCCTAAAAGATGTCAGAGAAAGGGGAGAAAGGAATGTAAAATCTAGTCCAAAATGGCATTGAGGGGCATGGAAGTCAAGTTAAGGGCCTACCCTAAGCTCATACTATCATTTCTTCTCAAAATAGGTTTAAACAAGCTGCTACAGGGTTTCCTATAGTTACTGCAGGAATTACTACAAGATATCTTACTTTACTACAAGATCTCATCTAAGGGAATTTTTAGGGTTCCAAAGGTGTCCAAATGGTGGGAAAAGGTAGCATGATATTGGAAAAGGATGTGGAAGACCTTGCCAAATTGAAATTTTTTAAAGAATCCATCTTGCATAAGGGGAAAAAGGGAGGAATGTACAAATTAGGGAGCCACCAAGGCCATGAATGAGGCACAAAGAGGTCACTAAGTTTCTCATAGGGTGAGAAACACTTTCAGTAGGGGGGAATGGTGAGCCTCCAAATTAGACATAAATTAAGGCCCATATGACCATCCTTTAGCAAATTAAACCTCTCTTTTTGCATTAGATAATGTATTTTTAACTTTAATATGTTCACTAGAAAGGTTTATGGATAATTGCATATTTGTGCCTAATATTATTTATTTTTGTGGAATATTGTGAGAATATTGGGTAGAATATGAATATTTAGAGGAGGAGATAATTTAGGGACTTGCTCCATACAACAAAATGATCAATATTAAATAATAAATCAAGAATATATTCTGAAATTATTGCACAGATTCTGGAGCTTCAATGATTGAGAAAATCTAGGAATGTGTTCCCTCTAATTTAATGCAAATTCCTAGTATTGGGAACCATAATTTTTTCTAAGTACCAAGTTGAATTTTCTTCTAGGGTTTAATTTTTCTTAGTCTTCTTATGGAGAGAACTCGTATTTTTGTAGCCCCATTGCCATTTTTTGCAGGGATGTAATTGTATTGATGGAAATAATGAATATTGATGCCATGTTTAGCTTATAAATATTGGTCTCATTCATAGGACTCTGATTTTCCTTGGACTTGGCCATCCCAGGAGTCTCAGACACCATTTGTATCATTTACTTTTATTATTTTCACTTCTTATTCACATGCATCTCTTGTTCTTGTCTTTTTTTCTATTTCTGCATTTAGTAGAAAATGATTTATTGTTGTAACATTGGGTTAAATTGTTGTTATTTTTATAGATCACAATAATAATTTCATCATTGGAATAGATTTGTAAGGTCATATTAATCATTGAGTTATTTGGATTAGTTTGTTTATTCCCAAATATAGATTTCTGGAAATCCCTTGTGGAAAATAATAGTAAATTTCTGCTATTTTTTAGAGCATGTTAATGAGCTTCAATCATGTTGATTCCACTTGCATTAGATCAAAAAAACATTCTAGTTAATAACAAGAATTACCCCATTGCATTTCCACTTGAATTGGTTAAGCATTTGATAGATTTACTAACTCACTAATTCTCAAAATTTTAGATTTTAGACTAATTATTTTCTACTAATTTTAACATGGGTTGACAGAGGTCTTTTTGAGTGATTCCACTTGGAATGGAGACCTAATAAATACCATTCAATAAAAAAAAAATTGTCCCATCCAATTTAGATATGATTTTCTTGGTTATTCAATGAATTATAACCTCATGTAGTAAACATGTAACATCATATAGTTTCCTGTAGCACTCTTCCAGCATGTATATACTTGCCCAGATTTTCTCAAAAAGATTGGTTTTGGTCCCTTAGAGTTGAAAAATGACCGCTAGGTTCTAAATAAATGGTTGAGGATGGATAAACACCACTTAGGACTTTCCTTTTTACCCATGCAAAACATCTCAACGATTTGGGTTAATGTACAAATTTATGAATTGGATAATACAATGATGATTTTCTTTGTTGCCACATCCAATGAACTTTGTTAATGGATCTAAACTCTTTGAAATGTAAATGGTTGACATTTATTTCATGATATTTATTTTATGAAATTAGAATATGTTTCTTTGCTTGTATTTTCTTTCTTGCAATAGGTTAAGGTTTCCATTTCAAGCATTTCATTTTCTGCAATTAGTCTAGGATTTGATTTCATTACATGCACTCCATTACATCATGACAACAAAGGAGTGACACTTTGTATGTTGCACACATAGTTTTGATACCTTTCAAGTTTGTATGAACCGCGGGTTGATAATTAAAGTTGGTAGCCTTGGGAGTAGGCCTTCCTCCGAGTTGACATGGCCTTTTCCATATAGCCTCTCCCTCTCCACTGGTGAGGGTGGTCCCTATCGCCTTCTGAACCCATAGCAGTTGCAATCATCTCTATTCCCCCAACTAAGTTATTTTCCATCTTGTATCCTCCCTCTAAACTTATCAACGCCACTCCTTCTTGGTGCAATCCCTCTGGATGTCTTTTAATCGTCTGCATGGTCCTTTCCTACCATCTCTCTTCTATATGTTCTCTCCTTTGTACTCTTAGATCCCTAGTCTTTCAGGAATCATCTGCGTCCATCCTCTTAATAGCCTCATAGTTCCCCACTTGGTAGAATCCCTCCCTTTAGTTCCTTCCACAAATACTAGGTGTTTACACTACCATGCTTACACTTTGGAATACTAGCAAGCCCTCTTCCACCATTAAGACCTTGATCTAGAGGGATACCTCTTTTAGAAGCTTCCCTCACAACCCTGCTTCATCCTTTGAAAAGGACTAATTGATTTTGGCTACAAACATGATAATATACCCCTCCATTGTGGTCTATACCTAGAAATCTACTGCCCTCATCAAATCCATGTCAAGACAATGTAGTGCAGTGAGATCTTCTTGAGTCCAATTGCCACGAGAAAAATTTTGTCCACTGGACCTCCCTTTCACCTGCAATCTCTACAACCAGTTGTAAATTTCTTCTAGAAATTTGCACCATAAGATCTCATATTGATCACTCATTGGTTCCAAATACAGGATTTCGTCCTTCAGTTTCACAACAGCTTAGTGGAGGAGTTGAGCTTGTTGAGAAACAAAGTGTTCCACTTATCCAACCAGTTTCATAGTTCTTTCTTAAAGATCCTCGATACCATATTCCAAACCCTCTTTTCAAATTTGAAGTCTCATTAACGGAACCACTTTCTGGCATAGAAATAGAAATAGGGTTAAGACCCCGGGTTCGAGCATAGGTGCCAACAAGGCTCCATTCTAGTCTAGCACAATGCCGACAGTTTCACCTTACCCAGGATGGGTAAGGATTCTCACCCAAGGCATGCCACAACCTAAGTTAGAGGAGGGTTGGAATATGATACCAGGGAAACCATATCAAAGGATAGAGAGCAAGGAACAGTAACATAACATTCAAAGCAACCAAATCACAACAGTCTATACATGTTGTAATAGAGAGACTACCTAAACATGTGCATACTTGAAAAATTTGAATAGCTAGAATAACACACAATGAATACACTATGATACCATAACAGTCTTCTCCATTACTATCAAAATAGGTACATTACATCAAGCTCACGACCTATTCCTCAACATTAGAACTCCTAGGAACCAGATACAAACTCATATAAATATAGTGACAATGTTGTTCTCATAGCTCTGCAACACATGATGAATGGAATTACCAAGAAAAAACATAACCAACCCCTTCTTGGTTCTCTTTTTTTCTTTTTCTCTTCTTCTTTATTTTCCTGCACACCAACTCGAACTATTAGATCCTTCTCCCTTTCTTCTTTTTCTTCATCCTCGGTTGCTCTTGCTCTTTCCCCGCTCAATTATCTCTGCTTCTTCTTACCACTCCTCCACAACTATCAATCTTCCGCTAGTATCTTGTCTTTCCTCGACAATTAGCTCCGCAACTTCCCAGTGGTCATTTCCACCACTTGTCACTAGCCTCTTTCTATGCAAAATATCACAAAATCGAAGACTCCAACAAAGCAGCTAACACATCTAGTCAAGGAAAAATCAATAAGCAAACATGGTGAAGGTAGAAGAAACAAGTATACATGGTGAAGGAAGAAGTGGAAAGCAGACTTAGTGAAGTAGGTTGGTAGCTATGAATATTTTCAACAGTGATGATTGGTGTCTCCTATAGATTGGTGCTTACAAATATTGAAGTAAATGGTATTGGTGCATCCTGTAGGTTTGTTCCTACAAATATTGCAAGAAAAGAGATTGGTGTCTCCTATAGGCTGGTGCCTACAAATATTGCAATAAAGAGGATTGGTGTCTATTGTAGGGTGGTTCCTACAAATATTGCAACAGAGGGTATTGGTGTCTTTCATATGTTGGTGCCTACAATGTTTGTATCAGTAGGTTGGTCCCTACAAAGATCTATTACAAATAAGTTTTAATTTATATCTTTTGTTTCATATGTGAGAATGTTTTGTTATCCTTCATGAATGTTTAAATAATTAATAATTTGCCTTATATTGATTCACACCAACCCCCTCCCCCACCTGCCCTCTTATTATGAGTGTGAATCTAAGAATTAGTATCAAAGGAGGTTCCTTTGGAAGAATTCTAACCACTAGAAGGAAGATCATAGAGGGGCCATGGCTAGTCAATAGGGTTCTTTCACAAGCAAAGATCCATTATTCGATGGAACAAACAATGCCTTCTAGAGGGTAAGGATGGGGACTTATCTAATGTCTCTTGGTTTTTACATTTGTAAATTTATAGTGGATGGTTATAAAGTTCCAGCAACTCCCCTATATGATATATATGGTAAGAAGGCTTATGTAAATAAATATCAAAGTGGCATATAAAAATTAGTGCTTGTCAAAATAATGCATTGTGAATATTCAAAGAACATTTGGGACGAACTTCAAAACAATTATGAAAGACATGAAAAGATGAAGAGGGTAAATATTAAAACCATAGAAGATATTTTAAGAGATTGAAGATGAATGATGATGAAGGCATGGAAGCCTACTTCCTTGGTGTGGATTAGATTGTCAATATTGTTAGAGGAATCAATGATTCTATAAAACATGTTGATATATTTCTTCTTAATATTTGATGAAACGGTCACATCTATTGAAGAAAAGGAGGATATGGAAAATCTAAACATGGATGAGCTACATGGGATTCTCACTATGTATGAAATGAGGATGGAGGAAGAAAAGTCAACCTTGAAGGAAGTATTTGTTGAGAAGTGTATCAGGAAGTTTCAATTTGATTTTCCCTTGGTAAAATTGAGAAAATTCAAATTCCCACATCAAATAACAACTTGGAGGCAGTTAAGTGAGGTGACATGGCTCTTGTCACTTAGTTAGCTCAGTAAATTTGAGATACAGGCCTTGGAGTTCAATTAAGCATGTGTGAATTCTAATTTGTAGAAATCAAGGCTAGTTATTTCCAATTGTATTTAGTTAAACTAGTTCTAATTGTTGATAGAAATAGTGGAAGTTCAGTTGTGCAGTGGGACAATACTCTAACTTAGTCACCATCCAGTTAACTGATCAATCAGCTCAAAATAGCTAGTGCATGGAAGGAATTCGAGTTCTTTAGTTTGGTGGGGATTCCAAGGCAGTGTAACAAGCAATTATAAATGAGTTTGAGTGTACAGGTGTTGCATGCAGTCAGATGATCAAACCTTGGGAATTGAGAAATCATTTGGAGGAAAATTCCTAAAAAATAGGGGTTAATTCCTCATTATTTTCCCAAGTAAATAGGGGCTCAACTAGAGGCATAAATTAACTAAGTCTGAGTTAGAGCTTCTCATTGAGTAGAGAGATAGGTTATTTACATGCAGGTTGTGCTCAGAGCGGGCAATAAATTGTAATGCATTCTCTAATCATCGGATTAATGCAGAGAGGCTTGAGGGGTTTTTCCCAGTTGGGTTCCCCTGGAAAAGTACTATGCATGTTTGTGATTGTCCTAAATTATGAATTACTTTCTACAAAGTAGTAGAGTAGAATTATATATCTTGATTTTAGATCAAACCTCTTGAGAGGTTGCAAATCTACCACCGTATTTCTACATGGCATTAGAGATGGATTCACATTAGAATAAGAATTTCAAAGGTTTTCCTTAGGAGGTTCAAATTTGCAGCTTCAGTGTAGTAGGATCTCTTCAGAGTTGGTACGATGATCTTCAATGGGATGAGATTAGAGTGTGACCTTGGAAGGAAGCTTGAATTTCATGGCATGGAAGGATCATATGGAGGAGGTTCTTGACGACAACAGATTTTTGGAATATGTCAAGATAGAGATTGAAAATCTAGGATTGGATGATGAAAAAAACCTATCCTAATGGAATAAAGATGTAGCCAAGGCGATGAGAATTATCTTGGAGGGACTGTGAGACCACATTGCCTCAAATCTCCATTGGAAAGAAACTCCTTTCGCAATCTGGAAGGAACTAACATAACTATTCGAGAATAGAAGTGACCATAGAAAATTGGCCCTCAAAGACAAACTTTGAAATATCAAGATGCAAAAGAATGACACTATTTTGTAGTATCTAACCATATTTACACAAGTTTTTCATGAGTTTGGAGGGTTTGGTGTGATTGTTGTAGAAGATGACCTCATGAGCCTAACTCTTCTAGGCCTCCCAAAAGTTGGCATAGCTACCATCACTCGATTAATAGAAGGGAAAATTTACCAGTGTGGGAAAGTTTGTGCTCTGATTTGGTTCAAGAAGAGTTCAAGAGAAATAACTGAGATGGAACTTCATCTAAAGCGAGGATGAAGAAAATTTTGCATTGGTTGGGAAAGGTGAGAAGAGAAAAGGGAAGAAGTCTCAAACCAAACTAGAATCTAGCCAAGGGGGCAAGAAGAAAGACTTTTCCAAAATTAAATGCTTCAATTTTCATGAAATTAGGCACTATGATACAAAGTGTCCACACACAAATTCTTGCAAGAACTCAGGAGGAGTATCAGATGAAGCTTTGCTTCACAATTCAAGCTAGACTTCACCCTTATTGCATGCATGGCCAACACCATCATGGGGAGTGTGTGGTACTTAGACTTAGGTGCCTCATTCCACATGATAGGGTGTAGAGATTTTTTCAGTGACATGGAGGAGAAATATCTCTAGATTCATATTGAGCTTAGGGACAACATAAGGTACAATGCTACTGGGATTGGTATTATAACCTTTAAGAGTGAGTCTAGAGCCCCTCTTCACCTCAAAGATGTCATGTTTGTTCTAGGCCTAAAGAACAATCTCATTTTTGTAGCAGTTTTGGAAGACCATGGTTATGGTGTTATATTCAAAAAAGGTAAAGACTTTCTAAGACACATATCCATTGGACATGTGAAGAAAATTGAGGTTCGTGTGAAGGACATGTACAAGTTGGATGTGGAAGATTGCACTGCATTAAGCATTAAAGCAAAGAAAGTGTAGAGTCACAATGTTAGTGACCTCTAGCACAGGAGATTGGGCCATTTTCATAATGGTGCCTTAAAAATTATGCAACAAATTACCATTGACCTCCCTAAAGGGTCACATGAGCAACAAGATTTTTGCAAGGGTTGTACCTTGTGGAAGTATGTAAAATCCACATTCCATGATTGAGACAACAAAGCACGTGCAATATTGGAGAGATTCCACTTTGATGTTTGTGGACCCTTCTATATAGCCTCCACTACCTAGAATAAGTAATTTTTTTATTTTTATTGATGATTTCTCAATAAAGTGATGGGTCTTCTTCATGCAAAAGAAGGATGAGAAATTATCAAAGTTTGTAGAATTCAAGGCCCTATTTGACAAAGAGACCAACAAGAAGGTGAAGGCTCTCAGGAGCAAAAATGGAGGTGAGTATGTTTTGAACAACTTCAATAATTTTTATGTGAAAGAAGTAATTCTAAGAGAATTGATAGCACCCAACAACCCACAAAAAAATGGGGTAGCTGAGAGGAAGAACCGAAGCATTGTGGGTGTTGCAAGAGCCATGCTACATGACCAAGGTTTGCCACTATATTTATGTGAAAAGGTGTGTAACACAATAGTCTAATTGAAAAACCAAAGTCCTCATCTAATTCTTGGTATGATGACACTGGAGGAGGCTTGCTTAGGGAGAAAGTCAAATGTGTCTCACTTCATAATTTTTGGAGCCTCTGTTTACTGCCATGTCTCCAAATATTCGAGGAAGAAGCTTGAGTTAACATCACAGTTGGGAGATTTTGTGGGTTACACTGAAACTCCACGCAATTACCATGTTAAATTACCTTCCCTCAGAATGAAAGTTGTGTAAAGGGATGTAAATTTTGATGAAGAGAAATTGATGTGGTGCTCTCTTGAGAGGGAGCTTCAAATCCTGCCAAAAGAGGATATTTTGGCTCTGTTAGCACGAATCCCTCTAGGTTGAGGAAGGAGCCATAGAGGTAACCACAATAGCTTCTAGCTAGAAACAGGTATTTTCTAGATGGAGGGGGCTCCTCACTCAAGAAAACAAAATATTTTTAGACTATGAAGCACACAGAGACCATATCTGAAGGGGTTTATAATATATGTTGTAAATTGATGAAGATTTCTAGGATATGGTTTTATGAAACTAGCTCATGAAAAAGATAGAAAAGATAGATGAACGCCTTAAAATTCAGCCTCTTCGAGGGGGAAACCTCCTTTACATTACATAAATGAAAAATTCTTGGATGATTCAAATGACAAAACCTCATTTCTATA
>APFE030587193.1:9365-141844 GCA_000404065.3 Pinus taeda
TTAAGTATAATTTTTTTATTAGTGTTTATATAGTGTAGAATAGATGGTAATAAGGTATTATGTTAACGTATTTTAAAGCACTAGTTAAAAAAATGTTTGAGTAAAATCTACTGTGATTTAATTACTACTTAAATCACATGTTAAATGCCCAATAACAACCAATACCTTAAAAAAAAAAAAAAAAAAAAAAAAACTAAATATATTTGTTATTTTAACTTTGTAAAATCCATTTGGCAAAGAGGATGGCTAACCTCGTACCCGCGCCATGAACAATTAAAAAAAAATTATTTATTTAAATTTCCATGATAAATTATACTCTTTGAAATATCAATAATCATGATACGTTTGTAAATTTAATATCTAATTATAATACATATTTTTGTTATTTTAATTTCAACTTTGTAAAATCCTTTTGTCAAGAAATAATACATAACCTCTTACAATCCCTAAACAATAAAATGAGCGTTAATGAGCGTTTTCTTGAATTTCAGTGAGAAATTACATCCTTTAGGTAATCAATAATCATGATAGATTTCAAAAAATTATAAATATAATAATAATAATATGTATATAAAAAATTATATTTATTAATTTAAAATTAATATGTTTTATATTAAATTTAAAATTATTTTAAAATTTATTATTAAATTTAAAATTATTTTTAATTTAATAATAAATATTTGTATTATTTTAATTTCAATTTTATAAAATCTATTGGCCAAAAAAATAATGTGTAACCTAACTATTTTTTTTTCAGAGAACGAAAAATCAATATATTATATACTGAAGATATAGATCAGCTTCAGGATGAAGCGAAATTACATGATAAGAAAAAGGAACATGATAAAAACCAGGCCCGGAAGGAGGAGAAACCATGGCCTGTATAAAAAACTGGAAACAGAATTGCAAAAGATCCTGTAAAGACCAGCATACATGCACTGTCAAAGACAGGCATAAACGAGGCGGTCCAGAAGAGGAAGTTACAATTTGCAGAGATGAGGCAGAAGGATCAGATGATGAAGAACAAAATCCCGCATCCGCTAGAACCAAGGAACTGGGGAAGCATCGACATCATAATTTTCTTGCAGATGGAAGCATCGACATCATAATACTCATGCAGAAAGCGAAAGTTCTTCCATGCCACGGAACCTGGAAATTGAGAACAAAGATTGTGGTCCATGAATGATTAACAGCAGGCAAAGAAAAGAGAGAGAGGCCTGTTGAAAAAACCGGGGCTCCCTCTTGAGCCCTCCCAATAAAACAGCAAGATCCACGAGGCAAGACAAGAAATGGAAGATGCACAGTCCAGGATCTTCGATCTTTTATCTGCCTTAAGCATAAAGGAGGCATAAAGACGAAACAGAAAAACCCGATTTTTAACAGGATTTGTGGAGAATAGCAGGTGGATAGAAACATTGAGAAAAACGAACATGAAGAACGGAGAAAACCATAGACTCAGGAACGTAGAGAGAACATGTGCGAGGGCAGACATAAAACGACAGACAGAATTGGATCAGGGAACAAATAACGAAGACGACATGAAGACATGTGAAACAGAGAGATGTACCTACAGCAAGGATAAAAAAGAGATCGAACAGCAAAAGAAAATCTTTTTGACAGGAGAACTGCCAAGAACAGGCAGGGAGGAAGATGGAAAATACAGAGAGCTGCTCGATCCTGGGAGAGGGGAACCCGAAATATACCAGAAGAAAAAGAAGCGCTGGCATAAACAGATGATGGAGCAGGAGGCTCAGAGGTAGGAGGCTTTAATAAAACTGAGAAGAGCAGACACCGGCCTATTTGTGTCTTGGAAGATGGAGGAGTTCCTCCATTTCCAAATGAGCCAACAGGAGTGAGTGAAGAGGGATCTCCAAGAATCAGACTGGCCACTCCACCAGAAAATTGCTTCCTGTACAGAAGAGAAAGAAATAAGAGGGAAGCCGAAAGAGAGAGAGAGATCATGCCATATGGTCGATGAGATTTGGCAGGTGAAAAAGAGGTGAAAATTTGATTCAGAGGCTATGAGGCATAAAGGACAGCGCCCCGGCCCCAACCATCCTTTCCTCTGAAGCACATCCCAGGTAAGATTTTTGTTGCTGAAGACGAGCCAAAGAAAAAGGACCATTTTGAGAGGGCAGGAGACTTTCCAGAGGGACATCGGGAAGATTATGGGGGGGAGGGAAGGGGAGGGAGAGATTGCAGCATAAATATTTTTTACAGAGATGGGGAGGGGGGTGTTCAAGAGGGCCCATACCAGCGCATCCTTTGGAGCACGGTGGATGGGCCTGTTTGAGAGGCCATGTTCAAAGGAGGTCCAGAGAGGGGAGAGGGGGGGCGGGAGGTGAAGATCAGAGGCAGATTTCCAAGCAGGGGAAAGATTTGACCAGGAGATGATTAACTTGTCCCAAGTGAAGATTCCTTTATGTTGGAGAAAGATGGTCAGGGAGGGAGGAAAGGAAGATGGGCCATTTAGAATGCTGTCAATGCCAATGAGAATGCTGGTCCCTGTGTGGATTTTCCATCTCAGATTTTCCATGAAGAAGTGTTGGAGCTTTCTGAAGCCCAACCAGATTGCAGATCCATACTTTTTTCCCAAAGTATTCCTTCTATACCAGAAAATGATGTCTTTTCCTTTGAGGTATTTTCTGTTGATGAGGAGACTCCATGGGCCACTCCCAAAGATCCCCCTGTGTAGTGATTTGTAGATGAGGGCCCTCCCAAAGATTTTTAGATTTAGAAGTCCCCAGCCACCATCTTTCCTGGGTTTTGATAAATCCTCCATCCTGACAAGGTGGATTTTTGATTGAAAGGAGTGGCCACCCCATAAAAAGTTTGCTGCAAGGGAGCACATTTTATAGGTTATGGATGAAGGAAGAAGGTAAAGGTGGGCCCAATAGACCGCAAGCTGAGACAGCACTGATTGCACTAAGATGAATCTGCCAGCCAGGGAGAGGAATCTCCATTCCCAACCTGAGATCCTGTAGTAGAAGCGGTCAATGAGCCATGACCAATCCTGTTTTCGGTAATTCTTTGCCTTTAGATTGAAGCCAAGGTATTTAAAGCCATTATCAATTGACTCCAGGGAGCAACCAAGCAGAGATGCAGTCCAGGAAATGAGTTCTTCATTCACGTTGTTGTGGAGCAGCTTTGATTTATCCCCATTAATGAAAATGCCAGAGGCTGATTGGAATTTCATAAGAATGTTGTGAATACATGTCCATGATTTTTTGCACAGCATGGCAAAAATGAGAATATCATCTACAAACAGGTTGTGGGAGAGGTGGATGTCCTTGCAGATTTTGATCGGCCTGATTTCCTTTTCCTGGACCGCCTTATTTATTTGCAGGCTGAGAGAATTCATGACAAGGATGAAGAGCAGAGGGGAGAGAGGGCATCCCTGGCGCAACCCTCTCTCCGCTTTGAAGAAAGGGGAAGGAATTCCATTAATTATCACTGAGAAATGCACGTTTTCCACACACGCCATTACCCATTCGATTCCCTTAGATCTTAGGCCGATCTTTGCCAGCAAGATGCGGAGGAAACCCCAGTCCACGCAATCAAAGGCTTTTTTGAGGTCGATTTTGTAAATTGCCGCCTCAGTCTTGTTTTTCGCCATAGTGTAAAGGCACTCTTGAGTCATAGCCACAGCGTCCCAGATGTTCCTATCTTTCAGGAAGGCGTGTTGGTTCCAGGAGATAAATTGATTTAAAACAGGCTTTAATCTATCCGCGATAATTTTGGAAATAATTTTATAAAGAGTGTAGCATAAAGAAATGGGGCGGAAATCGTGGAGGGAGGCGGTTTCTTTTTTCTTAGGAATCAGAGCGATGAACGTGGAAGACAGAGAGCTGTGGATATTGCCCGACATACGGGAAGCCTCAACCGTGCGCAGGAGGTCCCCTTTGAACAGGTCATAGAAGTGGATGAAAAATTCAATCGGCCAACCGTCCGGCCCCGGGCTTCTGTCCTTGTTGAAAGCTTTCATAGCAGAGAGAAGCTCATCCTCGGTGACGGGTTTTATGAAGTCTTCATATGCCTGGGGATCAAACATAATAGGGACATGTTCCGCTGCCCAAAACATGTCGACGGGGCTGCAATACCCGCGCTTATAATGGTGATGAAAAAAGGCAGTGGCTTCATTTGAAATTTCCTCCTGTGTGGAGAGAAGATCCCCCCCACTATCCCGGATATTCCAGATGGAGTTGATCTTCCGTCTGGCGTTGGCAAATGAATGAAAAAATTTTGAGTTCCGGTCACCCTCCCTGAGCCAGAGCGCTCTGCTCTTTAAACGCCAAGTGATTTCTTCCTTGAGAAGCAGTTCATTTTTCCTGGCCGTAAGATCCCTGATTTTGTTCTTTTTTTCGAATGGCATAGTGTTCCAGGCGGAGGACGATATAAGAGATTCCAGGTCCGCTTTAATGGAGGAGAGGTCGCGGCGGTCAGATTTGATTTTTTGAGACTGCCATTCCTTTGCAGCGATACGCAAAA
Source organism: Pinus taeda (assembly GCA_000404065.3). Classification (NCBI taxonomy): domain Eukaryota; kingdom Viridiplantae; phylum Streptophyta; class Pinopsida; order Pinales; family Pinaceae; genus Pinus; species Pinus taeda. Next base: position 13,854 of record APFE030587193.1, read on the forward strand.
CGTGAAGTTTTTCTCTGAATGTGGAGAACAGAGCCGCGCTTGATGCCTGAGTGTCCGCCCATTTGCTGGAGATTAATGAGATAAAATCCGGATCGTTCAGGAAAACTCTGTTGAATTTGAAAGAGTAACCTTTTTTGAAAGCCGAGTCCCGCCATTCCAGGATGATTGGTCTATGATCCGATGAGAACTCGTTTGCAACATATGAGAAAGGCAGACCGCATTTGTCAATGATGTCTGAGTGAATAATAAATCGGTCGATTCTCTTGGCTTTGTATGAGGGGCCAAATCTGCCATTATCCCAGGTCGGGGATAAGGGATCCGGGGCTACATCCACTAGGTTCCGCCGCATCATTTCTGCCCTTAGCCTATCACCCATACTGTCAGACCTCCCACATGTTCCCCAGCACTCATCAGCACTGAGGGTGAGGTTTAAATCTCCTGCAATGATCAGAGATTCCATAGATAGAATTTCTGAGGCAAAGAGCTTTTCCCAGAAGGGAAACCTGTTCCTGCATGGCCCGTAGATGTTCAGAAGATTTAGCTTGAAGTTAAAACACCTGTAGGATGCCGAGATTAGAATCCCTGCACAGCATTTGAAAGCCAGCGCCTTGACCCATACTGGATCCCACATGACGGCTAAACCTCCAGATTGTCCATTAGCTCCCGTTGCCACCAAAAACCAGGATGGGAACATCCTCCTAAAATATGCTATTGAGTCCCTGCTGGAGTGCATTGTTTCCTGAACAAAGATTATTTTCGCCTTTGCTGTCCTGAAGAAATGTTTTAGAGCCAAGAATTTTGGGCCGGCTCCCAAGCCCCGAATGTTCATTGAGATTAGAAACGTCATTTAGAGGGCTCGCCGACCGTACTTGCTCTAAGAGGTCGAGGGGTGTCCGATTCCATAACTGGTACTTCGACGAGGGCCAAGTTTGTGATACCGAGGTCAGAGACAATAGTGCGGCCTCGGAAATGTCTAGAGCTTCCCTTCCCTTTTTTCCGCACCGTTATATTGTTGGCAGAATTGGGGCTGATGGATGGGAAGTCGGGCTTGTGGATAGTGAGCGGCTCTAGATCGATGGAGTTCCTGTGGAAGAAAAGGTCAATGTCGCTGTCCATTTTATTCTTTGGAGATTCCACAGGAGAATTTTGGGGCGTGGGAGAGGGGGAGAGGGTCTTTCCAATCATGTGGGGGGCAGGGCTATGTTGCAGGAGGGGATCCGATGATTGGGACGAGGATGGGATGTGGATAGTGTGGGATCCCACCTCAAAGACTTCCAAGCTCATAGCCGGGGGAGAAGGGACCACGGCATCTTGACGGGGTTCGGGGATGGGAGAGCCGAAACCAGGATCGTTTATGGGAGAGGGGGGGATTCCTGCTGGAGAGCTTTTTAGCGGACTGTCGGAGGAAAAAAACTGCCCCTGCACTGGATCTGGGACATGCCCCTGTGAAGAATCCGGGACCATCCTTCTTTTGCCAGAAAGAAGGGGCCTTTTTGACTTCTGAAGTTTTCGGAAGCAGCAATTTTTAATTAAGTGGCCTGTTTTGTGGCATCTAGAACAACGAAAAGGGATCCCCCAAAAGTCAATCCTCTGAAAAAATTTTAACCCATTCCAGGAGATCTCCACAAATTCTGGGTAATTTCCTTTGTATTGTTTCTCTATCAGGATCCAGGCGATTCTTTTGTCCCTCTCCCCCCGACACCATGGGTCCACATAAACAAATTTTCCTATGGAATTTCCAATTTCAGATAGTGTTTCTGGAGTCCAAAATTCGAGAGGCAGGTTTGGGAGCTTGACCCAGATCATACTGTTTGTAGGAGTGTTCTTCAGGGGGTCAAAGCCCAGATACCACCTCGACAGAGAGAGGAAGCTTCTTCCACATACCCATGGACGCTTAAGGATGGAGTCCACATCCTCTGGTTTGAGGAAATGAAAGGATAACCAATCTTTCATGAGCCTTGAGTTAACTGGTACGTAGCCAATGATGGGGATCCATTTATCGGCCAACCATTTTCGCATTTCCCCGTCATCCATAAACGGGAAGTACCATTTCCCGATTAAGGCCAGTTTCTGAAGGCTGTCAATGCGTTCAATGAGGACCTCCCCAGAAATATGAATGGCTTTGGCGGGAGGGCCAGGTTTGACCGGAAGAGTTGCTTTCTTATGTTTCCTCCGGGATTCCCGGCCAGTCTGAGGCAAAGCCGGAACATGACTGGAGGCAGGATCCATTGGGATCATGGATGCCACCGAGGCATGCCAGGAGGAGGACGGATTGTGGGCCCTTTCTGCCTCCATGGCAGCTTTGATGAGAGCCATGGTGGTGGGCGAGTCCGGGTCGTCCATTTAAAGAAACCCTGACAAAGGTAGGTTTCTTGGATCTCAATCCTGACAGGAAATCAAAGTTCACAGAGAATTAAGACTGTGAAGAAATGCCTGGATGGAAGGGTCGACTGACAGAAAGAATGTCAGAAAGGACAAAAAAGAAGATCTTTTCTTGGAATGATCAGAGGAAGAAAAGAGAAAAGACGCTATAGATGAACCTTCTTAGTCCTTTAAGAATACTGACAAAATCCAGATTGTCTGATCGCCTGCAGTGAGGCCGCCGTCGGATTGACTTTGGGAGGGGGATTGGCCTGAGGACTGGGGAGGCAAGCATTAATGCAACTGCAGAATCATCAATGATGAACAGGACCGCGGGGATTCAAAATCAAATTGCTGTTTTTCCGGTTGGGAGACTGTCAGAAACCGGGGACAAATCCGGCGAATGTCCGTGGCAGTCGATGCAACAGCAGTAGACCTGGATGATGCACCACCAGCTGCCGAGTCTGAGCCTAACGTCCGAGCATGGGCTGTAAAAATAGACTACCGATTTTAACTTGTTAACAAAATTTAACCACATATCTTCGACCTTTTGGTAAATGATTACGGACCATAATGTGAATGAGGAGATACCGGAGAAGAAATTAAGGCATTTTCGGACAAGGCCGAATGAAAAAAAACATGCAGACAGTTAAGAAAGACAGGATCGTCATCTTAAGTTATGGCATCCTCAGACAGGCCGAAAGAAAGACAGGATCCTCAAAAAAGTTAAGACACCCACAGACAGGCCGAAAGAAGGCAGTTAAGAAGACAGAGACGTCATAAGGAAACCACCATAAGAATAACAGACCATGGCAGTGCAGACTGTTGAAACGGCTTTCTAAAGCTATCAAAGTTAAAAAACTGATGCAATCACCATGTTAATAACAGACCATGGCAGAGCAAAACTGATGAAACGGCTTTCTAAAGCTACAGAATCATCAAAAAGAAACCACCATAAATAAACAGACCATGGCCGAGCAAAAACTGAAGAAACGGTTTCTGAAGCTTTCAAAGGTAAGGGAGGAACCTGTTCTCAGGGAGATGGTCGCCACTTCCAAAGGCGAAGGGACATAATGCGACGACCAGGAAAGGACCCGAGGCTGTTTAGGAAAGCCGAAGGTCAACAGCAGGAGAGGATCTATTAAAGATTGCAGGTAAAAGAAACTATGGAGAAAAGCAGAGGTTGCAGAGAGGAAAAGAAAACTACGAAGAGGACCCTGCGCTTAGGCGCAGGGGAGGAAAACCTGAGAGCTTGTATGGAGGGTCAGTTAAATAGTGCAGGGTGTAGATTACAGAGAGGACGGGTGTAGCTGTCCATGCAGAAAACCAGAACTGGGAGAGAGACACGTAGAACGGTTTTACGAAGGCTGGAAGAAACTGAGTGAATGTCAAACCTTGAGTGAAGCATGTGCTTGAACCTGGTTGGGTGCATGCTAGCAGGCGGGCTCTGGTTGGGTGCTTGGCCAGGTGTCTTCCTCCATTCGCTCGCTCCGTCGCTCCATTGTCATGTTCCCCAATTTCGGTGGAATAGATCCCGTGAGATTATTACTGTGTAAATATCTGAGTAGTGCAAAATAAAGAACAAGAGAATCAGCTTCTTGAAAATTGAACATAAAGGAAATTTATAGTCAAAAAGTAATGGACTTTCACAAACCCAGATGGGAACAATTCGAGCATTAACTATGCAAGCAACTCACAGTTTATCAGTGCAAGTCAAGTTGCCTAGATTCGGAGGAATTGTTCGAGTAAGATAAGAATCTTTTAAGAAATTCAAATTACCAACCCCAAGATAAAGTATTATGACTCTCCAATTAGCTTGTGGCCTAAGGGTAAGGTGGAGAATTTACCAGGCTTCCAGTGAATTCGTGGTCTTCAGGTTCCATCCTCACTGGAAACAGTGTGGCACCAACATTTTGTAGCGTCCATTAACCTGCATTCTGGATCTAGTGCTTTGAAGGCATTGGCTTTTACAATGTGGATATTTCTGAAATGAAGTGGCAGTTGAAGTTATGTACTCTGTTTTTAAATTAGAGAAAGTGTGTATATATATATATATATATAGTCACTTGTGGACAATTTACGGGACAAATTGCCAAATTCATGACTTTCTATCTGATCCCAGAGTCCAGATAACAGAAGCTATCCATTGTAAGATCCTATGAAAAATTCTATCCATGGTAAAAGGTCATCTGCATTTGTCATCATAACTAAAACTACCCCTCACTGATCATTGCTGATTCATGTAGGAGATTTGGCCTTTTCTAAAGAAATGTTGTAATCTAAAGAAATATTTACTTGGTGGTTATCCTTACAGCCATTATTAGAATATTGGGTTGACCAATAATGACTGTAATGACACTAGTCTTATCCGATTTATTTTACAACTTTGATGCAGGAAAATAAGACTATCACTTACTTGAAACAGAACAGTGATTTAAATCGGATCCCAATCTTTCAGCCTGACTTTCTGTTTTAATGGATGGCTCTAAATTCTTGAGATCTGCTCTTGAGTCTTGGAAATAATTTTCAACTTGATTTTCTAATAGGGTACATGATATAGGAGTTTGGCTTGTAAATATATCTCTTTCCCGAAAAATTCTAAGATTCTAGTCTGATAGTTTGTATTCCTTTGCAAATGTGCTAAAGCAATTTCCCAAGATTTTCCAAGATTCCTACTTCGTTGAAATAAATTTAAGTTATTTTCCCATAGCGTTTCTCTAATTATTTGTTTTGAGAGAGGGAAGGGGGAATATTAGTTATTTATAATCAGATGGGCTACTGGCACCTATTACCCCCAAAATTCTGCTCATATGATCTATCATAGGCTGCACTTCCAATTTCCCAATAACAAAATGGTGCCCTGAGTATTTATTTGAACATATTTTGTTCCCATATAAAATATTAAGCATTCCTTGAAATTGTGGGTTTCTTCACTTTTGACCAATAACTATTTGTTTTGCTAGGATGTTGATGATTCAGTGCCTTTCTTCTGGGGCACTGCAGCTGATGATTACCTTGTACTATCTGATGAGCCAAATGTCCTGAAAGAAGGATGTGGAAAATCTTTTGCGCCATTTCCCCGAGGAAATATAGGACTGCTAAATTAGAGCTTATGTGTCTTTTAGCTATCTGGCACATGAAAGTGTAGTTGAATGTTGGCTATAGAGCCTCTAATGTAATATCGGTTTGCCTTCACAGGTTGTTATTTCTCTACATCAGGTGGATTGCAGAGCTCTGAACATCCTTTGAATAAGCTGATGCCAATGCCTCGTGTTGATAGTGCATTTGGCAATAGGAGGATCTCTTCCTCTGGCTGGGTAGAATCCTCTCATGGCAAGCTCATTAATAATACTTCGCAAGAGTTCACATATGATAATTTAATGACTTTTCAAGCACTGGGAGAGCAACAGATTGTGAACCAATAGTAAGGTTATTGTAGAGGCAGCCACAAGAATAGAATTATCCTCTAAAGTTGATGACTTCTTCACTTTATATTTAGATTTCAATTCTCCTATGGTTGTAATAAAAGTTTCAAATGCACTTAATAAAAATGTATCCATTGTTGACTCTAGTGGAACGTTCTTCAGCTCTCTGAATAATAATCAAAATGCAGGGGGAGACGATATAATCACCAACACCCAACAGACGTACAATTATCAAAGCACTCAAGGTTGCTATTCCAAGCAAGTTAAAGCAATCAACTCAGCACTTGGGATCAATTCCCACAAAGCAATTCTATACCTGCTCTTCAAATTCCTTCAAGCTTTTGAAAGTAAAATCAATGAATTATCAATATAATTTTACAATAATAAAAAACAATTAGAAGGCCTTTAGTGAGCTCAAATTGCTCATCCGTTAGGCTTGAACCAACATCTCTTCTAGAGAAATTCAACAATTTTAATTTAATAATCCTATCGGCCTCTCTTTGTACCTTTTCGGACAATTGCTAGTATTTACACCCCTCCCTGCAAGGATGTACACCTGACTTAATTAAACTCTCTTTATCCCACTCTACGTGCATGAAAGATCTCATGATATTGGACATATGGAGTTCAGTAGACCGTGCGATGGACCTTCACTAATTTGATGGTCAACATTGAATTGAGAGCAGGTTGAATGACCTAACCAAACCATTCAATTGAGAGCAGGTTGATTGAGGTAACCAATTCCCCATTTCAGACATTTAGCTCCAGGGTTAAACGCTCTGCAACCTGCAGGTTTGGTTTTCTCGTTTGCAATGGTTTTCTCGTTTGCAACTACACCGAATATATTGACTATGGTATATTTTGAAGAGATTAGGCTTCCTGATTTTTCCCTTGTTGACGGCTATATCTGTATAGAAGCCCTAATTTGTTGCACTGTCAATGCAGGTGGTTCTTACAGGATTCGGCCTTGCATCCACAGGTGAAGGAAAGGCTATGGTTAGCTTCCTTCCTCAGGTAATTGTTGGAAACCATTTTCTCTGGAAACAGTATCGAATCCTTTGCAAGAGGAAGGAAACTGATAAATGCTTATGGCATATAATACAGAGTCTTGTTTCACTGACTCAGGTGTGCATTGTGACCCCACCACCACTCTACAGGTACTATATTGTTACAGGCCTGTTTTTCTTTACTTCCTTAACAGTCTCCGCTAGAATTTCTCTAACTTGACTCTTAAATCTGATTGCAGGTTAAGTATCGCCCAGCAACTCCTTTTCTCAACAGTTCGGAACCCTGCAGTGGCATCCACTTATGATTTTTCTCTTCCATGGTCCAGGTTGGTTACTCTAGTCACGCACGGTTTTGCTTTTGCTTCCAGACAACGCAAGGTCCCCTTTTGAACTTTCTGAGATGATTAAATAGAGTTAATCTATGGCCGGTCTTGCCGGTCTTACTCTCATTACTGGAATGAGCAATCCTGTTGTAATGTTTGTTAAACAATACGAATTAATCTATGTTTCTGCTTCTCTATATGGTAATTTTCCTGGGTTTAACCCCAATTCGTTCTTACGGGTTTTAGTTATAGCATGTATTAAAGTTTGCTCATGCATCTGAACACGGGAGCGGATTCTTGAAATGTTGAGGGTTCAATCCACATATGTTCGACTGTTTGAATGTAAAAAGTTTCCTTAATTATCAACGTGTGAATTTACATAAAGCGCCATTGATATTCATGGAATTTAGTGGGCAAGTTTACCTGTGCGTCTGTAACATTTCTGAATTGGTTTCTGAGAATTTCTTGGCTGTACCAAACGGTGTTTTCGTTCCACATTTGTTTGTTTGTATCCAGAATCGAGTTTCGAAGAGGACCAGACCCAGCTTCTATTACCCCTCAGTTGCCAGTTCTCAACCTCTTCGATCCTCTCTTGTACAAATAATCCCTAACATTGATCTAATTTCTATTTAATTTCTGCAATAGATTATTTAAGCATGCTGCTGGTAAATAGTTCTATTTTTTTTCTTTTAAATTGTTTTCCACTTTTTAATTTTAGTTAACAAATTCCTAAATCAAGAAATTACTCGTTACCCTATCTTGCCAGCCTTGTTCTGGATCTGATGTCATAGATTTTATAATCTTTATGTTTATCCCTGTTGGGTAATCTTTTCCACCATTCCTCGGGGATAATTTTAAAACAAGCTTAATAGGACTAATTTGATAACAGGCAAGAGCAGTCACCCAAACTTGTTCACCCAGAACTTTACAGGTTCTTTCACGCGTAATGTTTTCCCTTAGCCTAACTCAACAACCCAGTCTAATTGTTATCTGCTGAGGTAACTGTTTCAATTAAATGGAAGATATTTTTCCATCTGTTTCTAAGAGTTCTCATTCTGGGCCTTAGCAGATGACCCACACTGCACTGCAGCAACTTAATTATTGTTCAAGATTATTACCTTCCATCATCCACATTATTAAATCTAGGACTAATAGAAATTTACCATCTATAATCATTATGCTTATCTCCAAAATAATTCACAGAAGGAAGTAGGATTCCAGGCTTACTCATTATTACATCTATAATCATTATGCTTATCTCAAAAAATCTCAAAAACAATTCACAGAAGGAAGTAGGATTCCAGGATTAACTCATTACAACTTTATTAAAACAAAAGTGAACACAAGAAACATAACCAGCTACTACTTAATTGTTCACTTGATTCTCCAGAATTACTGTAAGACTGAATCTGATCCTCCCTACCAACCGTGAGAAGGGCAATTACGTCCTCTTCCCCCGAGCTTCCACTCCAGAGCAGTATGTACAGCTTGTCAGACTCAAGTATCTGGCATCAGCACCACCGTCCAGCCAATACCATCTGAATATGATCTGTTCCGGAGTCTATACTGGCACATGACCAGCACAGGAATTACTCCTTGGCAGCGTCCTCCCAGTTCCACAGACCTTTCTTTCTGTCCCCTTGGACTTTTCAGAAAGCAGAACCCTTCTTTCCCTTGAGATCCCTCTTTTATCAGGAAAGAAGGGGGTAACTGTCATAACTGTCTCACAGATGAAATTAGTTTCAACCAAGGGTGTTACAGACAATGGCACGAGACCAGATTAAGGTAAAGTTGTCCCTGACTGTTTCTGTGGTTGCACCACTCATCCCTTCTGTGAGACATCTGATGTTCCTCTCCAACCTACTGTGAGACATCTGATGTTCCTCCCCAATCTCGACATTAGTTAGATTACAAATAACAACGCTGGGTGTCTTTTTTTCTGGAGGAGTTTTCTACAATAGTGGAGAGACGCTAAAAGGGAGCCTGTCTTCCGTTCTGGTGGACTTCTATCACTTTGCAGGTCGTTTGGACATGCACGGAGGAGATTCAAATCGGCCCGAAGTTGACCGTAATGGACTGTAATGATGATGGTGTGGAATAACAAATAAATAAGGAGTTTGCAGGGAGCACAAGGAGATAGGGTTGATTGTGAAGCCATGTTTGTTCTACAGCTACAGCCTTTGAAAACTTGGGAAGCGAGGAAAATACATAAGGCTCAGCATGGTTTGAAACTTGGGAAGCGAGGAAAATACATAAGGCTCAGCATGGTTTGGTCTACGGGAAGGGGTGCCTTCTGTTTATCACACATAGAAGGCCATCGCTGATTTGATTGGGAGTTGGATGTCCCTCTTAACTTCAATTTTTTTATATGCCATTTTTTTTTTTTATTATTATTATAAAATAAAATCTTACCAATTGAGCAGAGGAAATTAATATAATTTCTTATATATATAAAAAAAATTAAAATTCGATTATAGCGCCCCAAAACGATGTCCTCCGCATGCATCACTTAAAAAGAAATTATATATATATCATTATATATAATTTCGTATTTGCAGGGCAAAATAAAATATATATATAATTATATAATTCTTTGTTAATTTACAGTTTGTAGAGATTTCTAAAAAAATAAAAAGACATTATGCTATTATTTTGTAGAAAGAACTATGCCATATAAAAAATTAAAAAGACTTATTCTATTATTTGTGTAGAAAGAACTATGCCATTCATAAATTGCCAGATATAATGTGTTGATAAATATAATGTTAAAACCTAAATTATATCTAATAGGTAAATTAATATTTATTTTAAAAAAATATAAATAAATTAATATTAATATTTTATTTAAAAAAAATCCCGGAGTATGGTATTAAGGAACCCCGAGAACCTCGACCTACACCGCATGCATCACTTAAAGAAAAGAAATCGTATATATATAATATTATATTATATATTAATATTATATTATGTTTACAGTGAGACTATAGATTGGAAATTATTGATTAGCATACAGCGCATGCATTCACTTAAAGAAAGATAATCGTGAAATCGTATATATATATTTATATTTATATTATATTATATTATGTTACAGTGAGACTATAGATTGGAAGTATTGATTAGCAGAGTGAAAGTATAGATTGGAAGTATTGATTAGCAGAGTGAAAGTATAGATTGGAGATGTCATAGTATGAAAAAAAAGTGAAGTTAAGAAGGAGATATAACTTCAAATCAAATCAGCCAGCCATGGCCTTTGATCTCTATTTAATAGAATGCATCCTCCTCGTAAACCAAACCATTCATTCTTTTGCTACGCTTTTGCGAATTTTCCTCCTTTGCCAAGTTTCCCTCTGTAGCTGTAGAACAGAGAACAGAGATGGCTCCACAATCAGCCGTATCTCCTCGTGCTCTTTGCAAACTGCTTATTTATTTGTTATTGCTTTTCATGTTACCTAATTTGATGCAATGCAGACGGCTTGTGCCCAAGATTTCAAGGCTGGAGCATAAACCCGTTGATGGGTTGAGAATAGATCTTGTGCACAGAGATTCATCACTTTCCCCATTGTTTCCAGGGAATATTACGTCAACTGAACGAGTTAAGCAAGCAGTGCAACGCAGTCAAGAGAGGCTGGAAACACTACATAGATCTGTAGTTCTGAACGCTGGTCAATTGGCCCACAAAAGTTCAGGAATCCAAGCTCCAATAAGTGCAGGAAGTGGAGAATATACGATGAAGGTAGAAATTGGTGAGCCGTCAATATCATATTCTGGAATTCTAGACACAGGTAGTGACTTGATATGGACACAGTGCTTGCCCTGTGATAATTGCTCTGATCAATCGTATCCAATCTATGATCCTTCCCAGTCGTCCACTTATAGGAAGGTCACATGCGAAAGCCCTGAGTGCCCGCCAAACCCTAACTTTTATTGCTCTGCTGGTATGTGTCATTACACGTGGGAGTATGGTGATTACTCCACCACCTCAGGGATCCTTTCATACGACACGTTTACCTTTTCATCAGAGTCAGTGGACCAGATTGTGTTTGGTTGTGGGCAATACAATGATGGCCAGTACGCAGCACACGGAGGTGTAGGCTTCGGACGAGGTTCCTTATCCTTAATTTCGCAACTTGGGTCATTAGGTGCTAATAAGTTTTCTTATTGTCTCCAGGGTTTTGAAGAACCTTCTTACATGGTCAGCCCTTTGTTTATAGGCCACAGTGCTACTTTGAATGCCGAGGTTGTGAGTTCAACTCCTTTTATTCAAAACGCGGCATCAAGTTTCTATTTTCTTTCGTTGGAAGGAATTAGCCTTGGAGGTAAATTATTAAACATCGATGCATCTACTTTTGATATTCAAGATGATGGTAGTGGCGGATTTATGATAGACTCGGGAACCACATTCACGCTTTTGCATGAGGATGCATATCAAGTTTTGAAGAAAGCATTGATCTCTGCCATTCACTTTCCGCAAACCGATGGGTCTGGACTCGGACTAGACCTCTGTTTTGACTTAGGTCCTGACTATCACTCTCGGCTTTCCTCTAATCAATTTCCTACTATGACTTTCCACTTTAAGGGAGCAGATTATGTTTTGCAGCCGGAACACTATTTCTACGTTGATGACACCACTTTCTGCCTGGCAATGCTTCCGACTTCCCAGATCCAGATGTCCATATTAGGGAATTATCAACAGCAAAACTACCATATTCTCTATGACAACGGGAACAACATGCTCTCTTTTGCACCGACGGATTGTGATTCCTTGTAAGCAAGCACAGGGAGAGATGTTTTCTCATTATTAGATGAATAAGGTTTTGAGTATGTTACTAGAATTTGTCAAACAATTTTGAGTATGTTACTAGAATTTGTTTTTGAGTCTGTTACTGTAAACGTTTTTTTTTAAGACTATTCGCAAATAGTAATAAAGTTTGTTACCCTGATTTCGGATTCATTGAACCATGGTTCCCTTATCGTGAATATTGATAAACTCGTGATTACGGAAAGGACTCCTTATTGTGAATATTGATAAAACTCGTGATTACTGAAAGGACTTATTTGGTGGATTCAATCATATATTATTTTGATATTTATTATTTAACATTGAATATTGTATTTATAACAGTATTGAGAAATGTTTTTTCAAAATTCTAATTATATGTTTATTTTGGAATTCCTTTTCAAATTTTTTATTTTAATAATCAATAATGGTTAGATGTTAGATGGATGGTAGGAATTTAATTTCATAGAATATTTTATAATATTAAAACCAAATCAAATAAAAGATTGAGATTTATTTCTAAAGTAGTAATTATTTTTTGTCTTTTTAATTAAATTCATTAATTAAAAAAATGGCATACAAGTATCATATGAAATGAGTAATTTTTTTTGAGCATGTGGTATTGATAAGCCATGATACCTGCCTATCATATTGTAACAAAACACATTTATAGGTTAAGAATCTTAGTGATAAATCTTTGTGATTAAGATTCTTATTATATGTTTTTTTTAAACAAATATATGACTAAATTATATATTATATATTTTTATTGTTTAATAATCTTTTGTTTCTTTAAATAGAATTATAATTTACTTAAAATTTTAGGTTTTTTAAAATTTTAACAAATTGATATTGTATCTTCAAGTAACTATTTTAGTTTGTTTTTAGATTAATGTCTATATGGTGAATTATTGTTTTTTTTTTTTTTTTAGATTATTGTTTCCATATAAACTATTGTTTTAGATTATTGTTTCCATTATATGGTGAAGTAAGTGTTTTAGTTTATTATAAATTAATATCCATATGATAAAGCAATTGTTTTAGTTTATTATAAATTAATGTCTATTTAGTAAAGTAACTCTTTTAGTTTATTAATTTATGATGAATTAATTTCTATAGACATAGCCATGTAATTTATATAATTTCATTACTGTAATTTATATAGTTTCATTACTTTACATCATAGCCTTATTTTCTTAGAACATGGGAATGGAGTTAACCATATCACATGATTCAATAAAGAGTCACTTAAAACCTCAAACTCTGAAATAATATAAAGAGTGAAGTGTAGTACCTTTAATTGTTATCTATTTGATTTTTGCCCAAAATGGCAACGAACTTCCTGGGAACAAAATTAGAAACATAATATATATCATGTACTCGAGTTGCCTAGGAAATATATGAGGAATTCCATCCACATCGATTGAGTGGAAGTTCAGTTCTCATCTAGTGATTGGACTAATAACAACAAGAGTAGACTCTGTGCCACTAACGATATGGTTCCCGAAGAGCAATGGGTTCACACAATTTTAAAAATAGTGTTTATATGCATGATTTGCTCAGGTTGCTTGTTTCCTACCAATGTAGTTGGTGGAGAGGGCACCAGCAAGGTTCCCAATATCTCCCAATGATCTTCTTTGTTATCAGAAACTCTAATTCTTTCAATTTGATGGGATTATATACATTATTAAATGCCCAATACTTGCCAGCTAAAGTAAACCAATAGAGGAAAACTCAATTGAAATCACATAAACACACTTATCTCATAAAATCACTTGTAACAAACAAATAGAGAAACCCAATTGAGATCAATTTTGTGAGAAGAAATCGAGAATTAGCCAATGAACAAAAACATAAAATACCTTGTAACAAACTAATAGAGGAAACCCAATTGAAATCAATTTTGTGAAAAGAAACAGAGAATTAGCGAAAGAACAAAAATAACAATGGAAATGAAGCCTCAGTTCTTCAATGGCGGCCCCTGAGTACATGGGGATGAATGCCCCTTGTTGCAATTCATTCAAACTCCATTCATAGAAAACTTGCTTCCTAAACTGAGCACTTAACTTGATGGACCCTATTGTTTCTTAATGTTGGCAGTGGACCATATTTTTTCTTAATGTCGACATAGTAGGGTTTCCAGGCATAATGAAAACTTTGTTTCATATGTTGAAAAGCCCCAGTGTGAGAAAAACACTGGGAAGATGCAGAGAAGCTTCTGACGTATGGGTTCTGTTATGTTAAATAACTTGACCAAGAGTTATGGTTATGCCCTATGGTTTGAAGCATATTTCAAGGTATTTGATCTTTCTCCAAATTTGATATAGATTCACTTGATGCTCTTCTAAATGCCTTTGAATCAGAGTTCAAGGTATTCGATCATTCTTTGAACTTTATATTGATTCACTTGATGCTCTTCTAAATGCATTTGAGTAAAAATAATTGCCATGAAACAACTATTGCATTCTGCAATTGAGTTGTGATAGAATTGCTCCTAGTCTCAACCTATTCTACTGACAGAGTTATGCTTCTACCGGCAAATAGAGAAATCCAATTGATATCAATTTTGTGATGAGAAGAAACTAATGAATATGGAACCATTTAATAATAACCAGTATAGACCCATTTTAAATACTGATCTAATATGAGCCGAGAGGGATCCAATTTCTTCACTTACAATTTTTTTTATGGCCGACATTATTTAAATATTTTGTATAGTTTATTACTATTTTTTTTTGTATTTTAATTTTTTTAGTTTTTATTTGGGTGGACATGATTAAAATTTCAACTTTAAGGATGGACAGACAGAGTTACACATCATACTAGGCTGTAGAATAAACCTCTCAGCTCAATAACATTGTTATTAGAGATGAAGCATCGGTTCTTAAAGCACAAAGAGAAGAATACCCTATGCTCTAATTCGCTCAAACTCCATTGTAGAAAACATGCTTTCCATACCCAACAATTAACTTCATAGACCTTATTGTTCCTTGATGTCATCAGAGCAAGCTCTCCAGGTATTATGAAAGCTTTGTTTCATACTTTGAAAATCCCACGTGTGAAAAAAACACCATAAAGAGTTAGAGTATTTGATTAACAAGATGATTGTGAAAATACCTGAATGCACGGATGCTGCTATATTAAATGACTTGATCAAGAGTTATGATCATGCCCAATTGCTAGAATTAGATTTCAAAGTATTTGATTCATTTAATGCTCTTATAAATGTGTTTAAGACCATAGTCAAGAGACAAATATTGTATTGTTCAACCAGCCAGGTTGTGGTGAGGTTCTTTTCATTGACGGACATAACTGGGATGAGTACCCCATACCCTAATTTTCTCAAACTTCATCACTAAAAACCTGTTTCCAGCACGAAATATTCAATTGTTTCTTGATGTCATCAGAGTTGGGCAGGGCTTCCACGCATGTTGAAACTTTTTCTTCATAAGCTTAGAAGCCCCCGTGTGATAAAAACACCATAAAGAGAAAGAGAATCTGCTCAACAACATGATTGAAAAAAACTTTCAGATTATGAATCTTGTCCTATCAAATTTTCATGCCCAATTGTTAGACAGAACAACACACCTACAAAAAGATTTCACTCCTGCCATGTTAAATGTTCATGCCCAATTGTTAGGCAAAAGAACATGCCTACAAAAACCTTTCAAACAACCAATCCTGCCATGTTAAATGATCATGCCCAATTGTTAGACAAAGCAACATGCTCATCTTTGGAAATGATGCGATATTATGCATTGAGTTAATTATAGGTAAATTTTCTCCCTAATGGGGGAATCATTAATTTCGAAATCATTAACTTATTATTTAATGTTTATTGTTTGGTTTGTTTTACTTGGTCATGGTTATGTTTATGTTGATGGATCCAATAAATAGAAACAAATTGAAACAATTAATTTCGAAATCATTAACTTATTATTTAATGTTTATTGTTTTCTTTGTTTTATTTGGTCATGGTTATGCCGATGGATCCAATAAATACAAACAAATTCAAACAATTAACTTAACTTCTATACAAAATGGTTGTATATTAAATCTCAAAAATTTTAAAAATTTTAAATAAAATTTAGTTATGTAGTCCCAATGGCACTGCTCCCATCGGCATTAAAAGTTTAGCATGGAAATTATATAGTAATGTGAGAGTAAGAAACTGATGGGACTAGCCCACACTCCAATATATGACCTTATCTAAAGTCTGTCCGGCGCTGATTAATAATTTGTGTTTGGATTGTGATTAGGCACTAATCACACATTAATCATAAGATATTTTCCAATGGTGGCTAGATCATTTATGACAAGGTTTTAATGCAACAGCTGACCTGTACCCACCTTGGTTCTCGTCTTCCCGCTTGTTCAATTAGGCAAAACCCTTGGCATTTTGGTATTCCGTCATTTCGACTTTTCATTCTACATGGTGAACTCCATGAGGGCTTGTTCTGGTAATGGCTTTTTGTGTTGTCTGCAAATGGTAATGAGCCACAGGCTCTGCTTGTGCTGGTGGTGGCTATGCTCTTTGCTAGCGCAGCTCTGTCACGTGTTCTGGAGGTTTGTCTATTCGGCTTCTGGGCACAAAATTTTGGTTTATTTACTCGAGCAAGAAAACAACCACTGGTTGGTCTTGACTAGTCTCTCAATTGTTCCTATTCTGCTATTTCTTTATTTTTCTATGGTTCTGTTGCTAATTTTGTTAATGTCTCCACATGCTCCAGGTTACAGGCACAGTGACCTCACTCTGCTCTTATTCTTCAAGTAAATTAACTATCCATGCTTCATTTCTATTCTCGTCCATTTCCAACGCTGACAATGTGTTGCCCCTTTAGTCTTAGGTGGTCTCCAGGTTCTGTGGCTCAATGGCCTGCGTTTTCTTTGTGCAAATAAGTCTCCAGGTAGTGGTTTTTTTCTCCATTTGCTCGAATTGTATTTCTCTTCGTTCTCTTCTATTCGTAGTTGAACTAACAGGTTTTTCCTACTTTGGTCTCACAGGTCAGGGTTCAACCTTAGACGTGGTCAATTTTGAACTCCTCGATTCTTATCCGGTAGGTTCTGTCACTGTCTTCATCTTATGGTTGAAACTAGGATCTGTAGATTTCGTTGGCCGAGTCACAGTATTTGCTCGTTTGTTCTTCTCTGATGTCGCTATGCGACCTGGGTTCACTTTTCACAGTGCTTATTTGTAATTTTTTTCGTTGTAACTATATAATTGGATGACTGTTCCAAACCCTCGACTAGGGTTTACTGGTTCGTGGACATTGTTTTCTTTTTACTCTGTCTGGCAAAGTATCACTGGACTGCTATGTATAAACAAACATATATTTTTTTCTTATTACGTTGGAAATGAAATTATACTATGTTGAGATAGACTATCACTGGTTACCTCTATCTGGGGTTTGTCCACTTGGTGCTCAGGTTCTTGTTTTCTTGTTTGGACTGTTGTGCTGCATTAGATTCTTCTGGCCATGGGCTTATCTACTGTTTGCCAATTTCTTATCTTTGGAAAACTTGTATACATTCGATTTGTCAGTACTTTGTTATTTAAGAGAGGAAATGTATGAAACCATATGCGTGCACCATATTTGTCATTCTGAATTATATAGTGGTTAAGAAAAAAAGGAAATATGGATACATAGTACAAGATTGTTACAGATGGATGGATTTGAAAATAAACTTGTTCTCTGTCTTTGATTATTGTATGCAAAAATGCTGAACCCTTTAATGATTTTAGTTTCTACATTTATATCTTCTATCCACAGTTATCTGAACTGTGTGTAGTTACTTTTTCAGTTGCTATTATATTAGATACACGATTGTTCATGTGTTTGGTTTTGCCTGTACTGCAAGATTTTACATTAGACATATTTGTCTTTTTCCTCTAAAATGAAAGAACAATTATTAAACTATTGTTTATTAAGGACAAACAAAATAGTGACCCTAACTGACTAAACTGTCCCTAACTAATATTGAGATTAAAAGAAAAACAAAGTCATACATCCTACTTTGACAAACTAAACATAAAGAAACCAATTTGCTAATAAAACTTTCCACCTTGGCGGAGGCCAACACCCGGTCATGGTGCCCTAGTTAGATGCTCCTGCATCAGGCTCCCGGGGTAAAAAGAAATCATGACTCTAGTTCATGAGCTCTCGACTAAAGAACCCACCTGCTCTATTTGCCTAGCATCAAGCCACGAACTATCCTCAATAGGATGGTTCTTCCGCTTGACCAGATATTGCAAATACTCCTTCCGCTGAGTTCGTTTGGCCACCTGAGTGTCAAGGATTCTCTCGATCTCGGGAGGTTGAACGTAAGGCAGTTGTCTCATCCAAGTTTCTCTTCCATCTTGAGTGTCCCGTGTAGGTTGTGTGGTTCTGTCTTCTTCTTCTAGGTCAGCAGTGTAGGGAAACAGATCTGCCACATTAAAGATGGGAGAAATGCCTATCCCTGGTGGCAACTGTATCTCATAGGCATTCACTTAAAATTTCCGTAGGACTTTGCATGGATCTATCTTCTTGTACTTCAGCTTGTTGTATGCACCTCTAGGGAAGTGTTCCTTGTGCAGATGTGCAAGGACTTCATCTCCCACATTGAACTGCACTTCCCTTCTTTTCAAATCTGCTTGCCATTTATATTTTTTGCTGCTATCCTGCAATTTAATTTTCACCTGCTCATGCAAATCTCTCATCGCGTTAGTGAAATCTTCCCCATCTGCACTTCGCCTTTCTTGTTGTCCGAGATCTCACAACTCATGCACTCTGCGAGGATGCATGTTGTACAAGATCTGAAAAGGACAACAACTCGTGTTGCGATTGGGCGAGTCATTATAAGCGAACTCTACCTGGGCAAGTACTTGATCCCACATCCATGAATTCTCACCAATCAAGTTGCGTAGCAGGTTCCCCATACTTCTATTTACCACCTTTGTTTGTTCATCGGTCTGCGGATGATAAGCAAAAATGTAACTCAACTGTGTGTCCATCTTCTTCCACAGGGTGCGCCGAAAGTGCCCTGTGAACTTCACGTCCCTATTAGAGAGAATAGTCTTAGGAAAAACATGTAGCCTGACAATCTCTGTAAAGAACAAGTGGGCCACGTGAGTGGCCTCGCTGGTTTTTCTGTAAGGGATGAAATGTGCCATCTTTGAGAACCTGTCCACTACTAACATCATCGAGTCATAACCCCACTATGTCCTTGGTAGACCCAAGACAAAGTCCAAGCTGACTGAGTCCCACGGTCTACTTGGAACAGGCAATGGTGTATAAAGTCTTGTGTTTTAACTATGACCTTTGGCTAACTAGCACACTTTACATCTGGTCACAAATTGTTGTACATCCCTTAGCTTTTTTGGCCAAAAGTAAAAATGATGAGCTACTCTAGTGTCTTGTCTATGCTGAAATGTCTGGCTAGACCTCCACTGTGCTTCTCCCGAATAATATTCTCTCTCATCGAGCAGTGAGGAATGCATATTTTTCCCCCTCTAAATAGCAATTTCTCTTGCAAGTTATAGTCCAACCATAGACTATTGTCTCACCAAAGAATTCTGGCACACTTTGTAAGCCTCCTTAAAATCTGTGTCAGTCTAATATAAATCCTTCAAGTGTTGAAAACCCAGCACTTGTATAGTACTCTCCTGCAAGAGTAAGGTCCTCCTACTCAATGCATTTTCCACCTTGTTGGCCTGCCCGCTGATGTATTTCAACACAAAGGTGAAACTCTACAAATATTCCACCCACTTAGCATGTTTGTGATTCAGCTTGTGCTGTTGCATCACATATTACAGTGCAGAATTATCCAAGAACAAAACAAATTCATTCCCCAGCAAATAGTGTCTCCAATGCTTCAATGCTTGGACGACAGCATATAATTCCTTGTCATAGGATGAATATTTTTGCCTACTTTCATTCAACTTCTCACTGAAAAATGCAATAGGTTTATCCTCCTGACTAAGTACAGCTCCAATAGTCGTACCGCTAGCATCACAGCAAACCTGAAAAAGCTTTTTAAAATCTGGCAACCTTAGGATCGGTCTCTCTGTGATCTTCTTCTTTAGTAGCTAAAAACTCCTCTTTGCTGCATCAGTCCATCGAAAAGTCTAACTGGCCTTTTTGATAGTGTCCAACATAGGTGCGCAGATTTCACTAAAATTTCTTATGAATTTTCGGTAAAAACTCGCCAGCCCATGAAAACTACGTACCTCAAATAAGCTTTTCGGGGATGGCCAATTGATTATCGCTGCAATCTTCTCTAGATCCATCTTCAACTCATTTTTTGCTATTAAGAAGCCCAAATAAATCAACTCTTTTTGCAGAAAAGTACACATTTTCATATTTATCAACAACTTATTCTGCTACAATTTTTCCAACACTTTTTGAACATGTCGAAAGTATTCCTCCCTTGTCATGCTGAAAATTAATATGTCGTCCAGGTACACTATCACAAACTTTCCGATGTATTCTTTTAGCATTTCATTCATTAACTGCATAAAAGTACTAGGTGCATTGCTCAGTCTGAATGGCATAACCAACCACTCATATAGTCCCTCGTTAGTCTTGAAGGTTGTTTTCCACTCATCCCCCTCTCGAATTCGAATCTGATGATACCTGCTTTTTAAATCGATCTTAGAAAAATATGTTGCCCCACTTAGGAAATCCATCACGTCGTCCATCCGTGGCAGTGGAAATCTATACCAGATGGTGATCTTGCTGATGGCCCTCGAGTCTGTGCACATTTGCCATTCTCCTCCTTTCTTGGGAGCAAGAACCATTGGAACTACGCAAGGGCTCAAACTCTATCTTATCAACCCTTTGTCTAGTAGTTCCTGCACCTGCTTTCTAATCTCCTCATTGTCTTTGGGGCTCATCCGATATGCTGCCTTATTCGGCATGCTTGCTCTGAGTATGAAGTCAATATAATGACTTATGCTTCTTTTGGGGGTCAGTTTATCTGGCAAATCATCGACCACTATGTCAGTAAACTCCTGCAACATTTGCTAAATTTCTGTGGGAAAATCTGACACCTCTGTGTGTAGCAGTATCGTATTTTCTCTTCTTACAACAGCATAGCTCACCTCGCTTTCCTCAACTTGTTTTATAAATTGTTTTCTGCTTACTAACAATGTTCTTGTCTCACTTGTCCCCGCCGTCTCTTCATCTTTGATGGGCACATGCGTATGCTTGATCCCATCTTTGACAAACTTGTAACAGTTTGTCTTTTCGTCATGTACCACCTTCCTCTCATACTGCCATGGCCTGCCTAGCAGTATGTGACATACATCCATCGGCATTATGTCACAAACAACTTTATCCTTATATCTGCCGATATGAAACTCCACTTCACATTGCTCATCTACCAACACCTGATGGCCTTTTTGTAGCCATGAGACTTTGTAAGGGGTGGGGTGTTTCAACCGCTTCAACCCCAACTTTTCCACCATCTCTGTGGCCACCAAGTTATCTGTACTTCCAACTATCAATAATCAGCTTACAGTACTTACCGTGTGACTTACAAACCATCTAAAACAAAGCTTTCCGCTGAGTTTGTTCAACTGTTTCTTTGGCTAGTTTCAACAACACATTGTTCAAAACTGAGGCTTCCCCTGTTTCTGGTGCATTTTCGGCTTCTTGGGGAGGTGCCCCGACTTCCTCTGGCTATGTGACATATGCACCTCACTGTCCAACTTGGTCTACCTCAGGACACTCAAACGATCTGTGTCCCCACTTGTGACACTTGTAACATTGATAACCAGCTCCTCTGCCTCGGCCATTTCCCCTGCCTCACTGATATGGCCTACCACCTTTCGTGTTGTCACCTTTTTCTGCTGTTTCGGAAGCTTTAGAACTGTTGCCTTCCCCATTACTGCTAGTAGTTCACCCTCTGCCATAGGGCTGTCCTCTTCCTCTGTCGGTTCCTCATCCTCTCCTGGAATTTTGGTTTCTAGTATTTTTCTCTTCAACTTTCTTAGCACTCTGATATGCTTCTTCAATGTTTTTAAGAGAAAGAATACTAATTTCATCTAAGATCTCTAACCTCAAACCATTTACATACCTGGTTGTCTTCTCCGAGGTGTCCTCTGTATAACTGACCCTTAATTTCACTCGATAAAACTCTTTAGTGTACTCCCTTACTGTCATCCCTTTCTGCTTCAGATTATGCACTTGCCTATGTATTGCAATCTGGTAATCCTTAGGCAGAAATCTTCCTTTCAACTTGGCCACCATCCTGGACCATTTCTTGATCGGAAACTTGTTCAATCTCCTTCTCTCTGTTTGGACACTATCCCACCATAGGGATACGTGTCCCTTCAACTTTGTCACAACGAACTTAACTCTGCAGTCTTCACTGACCTCCTCACACAGTTCTGGTTTGGATTTACTGCTTGTCATTAAGACCGACCTCAACAGTCTCATTTTTGGGCCTTCTTCGTCCGATGTATCTGTTGTCGCTACAGCTTCTTCTTCGCTATCATCACCTACCTCTGGATCCCTTCTTCTCCCTACTTCAACTGCCTCCAAACAGGCAGTAAGAATCATGATCTCCTCTCTCAGTCCTTCCTTTGCTATCCTCCAAACACCTCTTCCACGACCTCATCTTCCTACCTCCATTTCTCAAGCCAACTTTAAATTCTGCTCTGATACCACTCTGATGGGACCAACCCACACTCCAATATACGACCTTATCTAAAGTGTGTTCGACACTGATTAATAATTTATTTTTGGATTGCGATTAGGAACTAATCACACATTAATCATAAGATATTTTCCAACGGTGGTTGGATCATTTATGACAAGGTTTTAATGTGATAGCTGACCTGTACCCACCTCAGTTCTCATATTCCCACTTGTTCAATTTAGCAAAACCCTTGGAATTTTAGTATTCCATCATTTCAGCTTTTCGTTCTACATGTGAACTCTGTGAGAGTTTGTTCTGGTAATGGCTTTCTGTGCTGTCTATGAATGGTAATGAGCCACAAGCTCTGCCTGTGCCGATGGTGGCTATGCTCTTTGCAAACGTGGCTCTGTCACGTGTTCTGGAGGTTTGTCTGTTCAGCTTCTGGGCACATAATGTTGGTTTATTTACTCGAGCAAGAAAATGACCGCTAGTCGGTCTTGTCTGGTCTCTCAATTGTTCCTATTCTGCTATTTCTTTTTTTTGCTACGGTTTTGTTGCTAATTTTGTTAATGTCTCTACATGCTCTAGGTTATAGGCACGGTGACTTCACTCTACTCATATTCTTCAGGTAAATTAACTATCCATGCTTCATTTCTATTCTCGTCCGATTCCAACGCTAACAGTGTGTTGCCCCTTTGGTCTCAGGTGGTCTCTGTGTTCTCTGGCTCAATGGCCTACGTTTTATTTGTGCGAATAAGTCTCCAGGTAGTGGGTTTTTTCTCCCTTTGCTCGAATTGTATTTCTTTTCATTCTCTTCTATTCGCAGTTGAACTAACAGGTTTTTCCTGCTCTAGTCTCACAGGTCAGGGTTCAACCTTGGACGTGGTTGATTTCAAACTCCTCGGTTCCTATCTGATAGGCTTTGTCATTGTCTTCATCTTATGGTTGAAACTAAGGTCTGTAGGTTTCATTGGTTGAGTCACGGTATTTGCTCGTTTGTTCTTCTCTGATGTTGCTATGCGACTTGGGTTCACTTGTCACGGTCCTTATTTGTAATTTGTTTCATTGTAACTATATAGTTGGATCACTGTTCCAAACCCTCGACTAGGGTTTACTAGTTTGTGGACATTGTTTTCTTTTTACTCTGTCTAGCAAAGTATCACTAGAATGGTATGAATAAAAAAACATATATTTTTTTTCTTATTCCGTTGGAAATGAAACGATACTATGTTGAGATAGACTATCACTAGTTACCTCTGTTTGGGGTTTGTCCACTTGGTGCTTAGGTTCTTGTTTTCTTGTTTGGACTGTTGTGTTACATTAGATTCTTCTGGCCATGGGCTTATCTATTGTTTGTCAATTTCTCGTCTTTGGAAAACTTGTATACATTCGATTTGTCAGTACTCTGTTCTTTAAGAGAGGAAATGTATGACACTGTATGCGTGCACCATATTTGTCATTCTGAATTATTTAGTGGTTAAGAAAAAAAGGAAATATAGATACACAGTACAAGATTGTTACAGATGGATGGATTCAAAAATAAACTTGTTCTCTGTCTTTGATTACTGTATGCAAAAACGCTGAACCCCTTGAATGATTTTCGTTTCTACATTTATATCTTCTATCCACAGTTATCTGAACTGTGTGTAGTTACTTTTTCAGTTGCTATTATAGTAGTTACACAACTGTTCATGTGTTCAGTTATGCGTGTACTACAAGATTTTACATTAGACATATTTGTCTTTTTCCTCTAAAATGAAAGAACAGTTATTAAACTATTGTTTATTAAGGACAAACAAAATAGTGACCCTAACTGACTAAACTATCCCTAACTAATACTGAGATTAAAAGAAAAACAAAGTCCTACATCCTACTTTGACAAATTGAACATAAAGAAACCAATTTGCTAATAAAAAATTCCACCTTGGCGGAGACCAACACCTAGTCATGGTGCCCTCGTTGGATGCTCCTGCATCAGAAACAAAAGCAATGCATAAGCGGAAAAGTTAAGCTGGTGCCTTCAAGCCAACCGTTGAGTACCAACACATCAATTAAACCCCTTTTAACGTGGGATACAGATTAGATAGATTTTATGTGATCAGTGTCCTTGTCAATTTTGTGTTTTAATAAATAACAAAAAAAATATATATTTTTTTTAAATTATCATAAATAAAAAACAAAAAGTTTATTTTATATATGTTATGGTATTTCAAAGGTTTTATATATATAAAAAGTATTTTATTTATAAGTTAGATTACTTAATTATATATATAATAATTTTTTGTATTTGAATATAATTTCGAGTAAGATTGTGAGTTTTGATGTTTAAAATATGTTTTTGAATGCATAAATGGATTTGGCACTAAAAAAAAAACTCTTTGAATGCTAAAAATTATGCAAATAAAAAACTTAAACTAAGTTTTTAAAAACCTCTATCAAATTTTGATTAAATTAATCATAAAAATTCATCTATTAGTTAGAATATACATATATTATATATATTCATTTTTATTTTAGATTATTTTTCATTTGATTTACATAACTTATAGCAAGTCTCTTCCATAACTCAAGGGTTGTTGGTTTTTAATTTTTATTTATTTTATTTAATATTTATTTGGCCGAGTCAAAAATGTCTACATAATAGGACATGAATCAAAACATCAACTTAAATAATAAGTTGTTATAGATACCGAAGAATCGATTCAAAGCTATCCACATCATAGAAGCCTAAACTCATAAATAACAGGAGATTACAACATTTCTTCCATACTAGACGGGAGAGTTTTTGTTGATATAATTTCAAGTAAGACTATGAATTTTTATTATTTAAAATAATTTTTTGAGTGCATAAATGGATTTGGCACCTTAAAAAACTCCTTGAGCACTAGAATTGTGCAAATTAATTAAATAACTTAAACTCAAGTTTTGCCGAATTTTGGTTAAAATTAATATGTTCCTAAAGTTGAGTTATATGTTTTTAAAGGTGAGTGATCGTAGTTGATCATATAGGCTCACATGAGCACTTTGGTGTAGGGAAAACTATGGATAAATTGCAAAGGTATACGTATTGGCCCAAGATGCAAGATCAGGTAGCTTGGTTCCTAAGAGGATGCATGCTTCATTTTAGTAGCAAGCATAGAAACATGAAACTTGGTCTATATTATCCCTTACTTATACTTACTCATCCTTGGGAAAGCTTTTCCATGGAATTTGTGGGAGGTTTACCTATAACCAAGAAGGTGCATGACTACCTTTTTGTGGTAGTTGACAAGTTTAACAAGATGTGTGTTCTAATGCCTTGTAAAAATATCATTAGTAGTAAAAAAGCAACAAACTTTTCCATTGGACAGGGCTGGGTGCAATTTCGGATACCGAGGAGTATCATTTCATACAAGGATACAAGATTTCTCAGTTCATTCTAGACTACATTGTGGGAGAAGATGGACTCAAAGTTGAAGAGATCTACAACATTCCATCCACAAAAAGATGGGTAAACAAAAGTAGTCAACAATACTTTGATGCATCTTCTGAGGGGATACAACCAGAAGCATATGAAGACCTGGGATGAAAATCGGTATATATACAACATTCTTACAATAAAGTTGTCCATACTTCTACAACAAAGTCTCCATTGGAGATTTTTTTGGATATTTTCCACCTTCACCTTTGGATATTGCATATGGGAAACACAGAGTGAGGGAAGATCTTATAGGAGATGCTTTGAGGGATGAAACATTTATAGATAAGATTAGGAAGATCCATATATAGGTACAAGAAACACTGAAGAAGTCATAGGAGAAGTATAAGGCTAGGCATGATCAACACAAAATAGAGAAGTCATTCAAGGCGGGAGATAGAGTATGGTTACAGTTGAACAAGGAGAGGTTGTAGGGGCCTCCTAATAAAATCAAGGCTCTGAGGTATGGTCCCTTTGAGATATGAGAAAATGTGGGTGGTAATGCCGATCAACTCATTTTAAAACCATATATGTGCATTTACTCAGTTGTGAATGTAGATAATTTAAAACTCTATGAGCCTTCCATTCTAGATTAGGAAGAGGAACATGTCCTACCTTCTGCGGAGGGTTTGGCACCAAATTCTCAGGTAGAGTTGACAGAATATACAGTTTTGTAGAAGAGGTCAAGAACTATAAGACAAAGCAGCATCACTTTTGGTATATTGGATTGACAGGACAACTTCTAGGCAAAGCTAAATGGTACACCAGAGAGAAGGTGGAAGAAATTTTCTCTCACCTCAATTAGTAGAAGCTTTTGGGGACCAAAAATCTCTAAAAATGGGAAGGTTTGATCCATATTAGACAATTATATTGTTTCTCATCCATCTCAATGCATTTGGAGCGGAAAAAGTGGAGGAATTGGCTCATGGGACCGTTTTTACCGGAGGGACCTAGTTTGACAAAATGGGGTCTGAAACATTTCGGGAGAATTTTGTGGCATCAAATGATGTTTTTTGGGGGTAAAAATTTATTTATATAGTGATACACCATTTCACGTTATTCTACACACATATATCTTTCCAACGACGTAAGAAGCATGTCAATTCGAGTCTGTATGCAAATGTCATGCCACTCAGAAGTTGACCTCCTTGTTTTCACACCTATAGTTCAAGAGGATGTTGATTCAACCCCTATTATTCATGGAAAAAGGGGCTATCCACTTGATTATGATGTAAAATAATCTAGAAGAGTCTATATTTTAACTCTAGTTAAGAGTTGATGTAGTAAAAAATAACCACTAGTAAGCTATCGGGTTGTGTTATAACCAGACCGCTAGGAAGAAGAAGAATTCCATTCTTTCGAGAGAATTTTGTTCAATAGTTGAGGAAAGAAAGCCATGAGAGATAGGAGGTAGAGGAAAAATAGAGGATTTGTGTACTGTAGTAACCCACGGGTCATAAACATTACTTCTTTGTATCTGCTACCATATATCCAGTCAAAGAAAGATAGCAAAGCAGCCTCACCTTACAGCTTTGTTTTCTCCCGAAAAGGTTTCCCAAAGAGCATATCTTGTGTCTTATGTGTGTGTGAGAGCTTATTTTTTTGTTCTCTACTTTTCTACATAATTTCCATTTGCATGCGTGCACAAATTGCAACTAAATCTATAGATCTTAAAGTTAATAGTGTAGAATCTCAAATTTTTAATATAATATTATTAGATTTATTGTGACAAATTTTCTAGTGGAATATCCATGGAAGTTTACAGATCATTCGGTATGAGAGTTTTTCTTATTAGTATTTTGTGGAGATTGCAGGGATCTAGATCAGTGGTGCAAAAAATCATAAAACCCTAATCATGGCAGACGATTTTGTAAACGAATAGTGTGATCCTATAGAGATGAGATTTATGTGGTTGGAACAACAAGTCGCGGATATCAACTGCAATGTAAGCCTCCTCATAGCGGCCTTGAATATTACACTGGGGATATTTGGAGAATATGAGGGTTAGAATGTGGAGGAAAAATCAGAATGGGTATCCGAAAACTGGGAGAAACGGAGAACAAGTTGAAGAAAGGACCCGAAAAAGATCAACCAAGTTCAAGTGTTGTGAACCAATCATAGTCCCTATTTAAAATGGAAGCAAAAGTCGATATCAAGTCGTACCATGGATATATCGATGTTGTGATGCGAAACTACTGGTTGCAGTAACTGGAAGTTTATTTCAGTGTCCATCATATGGGAAAAAGGCAAAATATCTCATTTCTGTGGCTAAAATTAGAGGGCCATGCACTGACTTGGTGGAAAAGCTACATAGAAACCCTGAGGTTATAGGGAGAACCTACATTGACTAATTCGTAAGATTTCAAAACCCTCAATAAGTAACAGTTTTACCCCACTGGGTACGTGGAGGACCAGTGGATCTAGTGGCATTACTTCAGGCAAAAGTCGGGCCAAAGCATGTAAGAGTACACCACGGTATTCAGGAAGATGACTATAATTTTGGCTATCTCTCCAAAGAACCCAAGTGTACTGCTCAAGTATTTTGGGGGTCTACATAGCCATCTGCGTGAGAAAGTGATGTTGTTCAAGACCAAATCGGTGGACGAGGCTTGTGTATAGGCACAGTACCTATAGAACATAGGCCTGAACAAAGTGCAATCTAGTGGATCGAAGTAGAAAGAGAAACAAGAAGCTTCTAAGGAGGGGAAGAAGAAGAAAAAAGGGGGGAAATATAAGAAGACGACTGGAAAAACACACCAGTGCAAAGATCCTAGCAACCACTACAAGGTCAAAGGCCATACAGAGGAAAAATGTTGGAAGTTGCATCCAGAGCTAAACACAAAGAACAAGAAGAAAGATAAAAAGAAGAAGAATCTCATGGCCATTTATTTATGAAACCAAGTTGAAAGAAATTCAGATCTAGATGAGAAGATTATATGTACATTAGTACATAAGGATATGAATTTTAGTAGCCTTTAGCAATAGGGAGAGAAAGAAATGACCAAACTCTTCCATATAAAAATTCCAGTCAAAAAGACAAAGATTGATGCTCTATTTGACTTGAGATCACATAGGAATATCATTGCAACATAGATAGTCAATAAATTAAGGTTGGAAGTTTGTGATCATCCAAACCCGTATCCATTGGGATGAGTAAATAAGGACACAGAGTTGAAGGTAACAAAACCATGTAAAATTGGATTTTCTATCAGTGTTGATTATAGTGATGAAGTAAACCTATATGTGGTCCCCCTTGATTTATTTGGAGTCATGTTTGGAAGTCCATACATGTACATGTGTGATTTAATATTAATGAGGAAAGCCAACTAGTATCGTCTCATCAAGGATGGAAAAACGTTCATCATCAACGCGCACAAAGGCAAGTCAAAAATATCACTGGTAAGTGCCAACCAAGCCAAGAAATTGATCAAGTCTAGCAAGAAGTATGTTTTATTATTTTTAAGAGAAATTTAGTCTAAAGAGGAGCTAATAAGAGGCAAGGTATCCCTAGAGGGGTGTACTAAGAAATAGAAACAAAAATTGGAGGAGTTGTTACAAGCATACAAGGTTGTGTTATGAGAGCCTAAAGGGTTACCACCTAAGAGAGAAGTGGAGGATGAGATCCATATAATGTCATACACCCCATTTCCAAATATTGGGATGTACAGAAAGTCTGTTAACAGAAGCAAGTGAGGTGAAGAAACAATAGCGACAACTGCTGCAACAGGGTGGCATTCGACCGAGTACATCATCATGTGGGTCATCCATTGTCATTGTTCCAAAGAAGGATGAGACTTGGTGGATGTGTATAGATTACAATGTGCTAAACAACTTCACACTCAAGAAAAAATATCCCCTACCCAGGATAGATAACCTTCTAGATCTATTTTAGTAAGCAAAGTACTTCACCAAGTTGGACTTGAAGTTTGGATATCACTAGGTTCAAGTCAAAGAAGAAGATACATGGAAGACCCCATTCAAAACTAGGCAAGGAGTGGTTACTCATGCCATTTGGCCTATGTAATTCACCAACTACATTTATGATATTAATGAAATATATACTACGCCCTTTTATAGATTCATTTCTTATTGTCTATTTGGATGTTATATTGCTATATAGTACTACCTAGGAGGAGAATATGTCACATTTGACGCAAGTGCTGGAAACATTGAAGAAACACCATCTGCTAGCAAATTTCAAGAAGTGTGAGTTTGCGCAACAATATTTGGTCTATCTATGGTATGTGATCGATGGAGGAGAACTTAAGATAAATACTTCCAAGATTGAGGCCATCATGAAATGGTCGATGCCTAATGTCTCTAATGTCAAGAGTTTCATTAGGGAAACACAGTGTCTGATGAAGTTCATAGCCTCGTTTTCAATGGTAGCAACACTGCTCCATGCCATAACAACAAGTGGTAAGAGTTTCCAATGGGGAAATAGTCAGTAAAGTGATTTCGAAGAGCTAAAGAAGAAGATCATCCAAGCACCAATTTTGGCATTGCCAAACTTGCGTCGACCCTTTGGAGTGGAGACATGTGTGAATGGGTATGCTATGGGAGAGGTCTTGATGCATGGAGGAATCCATGTATGCTACCATTCTGAAGTATTTCATGGGGTTGTCCTTAACTACCCTACCTACGACAAGGATCTATATGCCATAGTGATGAGCCTCACCATTGAGTAATTATATGGGCCTTAATTGGCCTTAATTCACCTCCTAGCTTAGTCAAACCAACTATTCTAACAACTTATTGCATACTTTTGATTATAAATTGTTTATGGAATGAGTTAGAGTTGGATATTTGGCTTTGTGGTTTAATGCACATGTAATTCAGGAATAAAGGATAAAAGAAAGGAAAAATGTAGGTATAAAGGATAAAAGCAAAGAACTATGGAAAATACCTTGGTAAAGACTCTAATGAGCCAAGGGAGAGTAATTATAGGAGGTCAATCCTCCTCATTTACTACCCCTCCATTCGAATATTCCTCCATCAGCTTGGAGTGGAAACAACCATCACTTTGAGGACTAGAAGATAACCAAGTAAAGGAAAATGACAAAAAACCAATTTTTCTTGAGTTAGAGGCCAAGCCTCCCTAGTGGGAAGGAAGTCATTAGAGACTTCCAATGTATAAATAGAGAGGCTTAGGACCTCAATAGGATTCAGACTTTTATTGTAAAACTCTGTTTTATTTCTGAGCTGCAAAGACTTGTGTAATCCATGGTTTTTCTAATAAGAATGAGTTATGTTTAAGCCAGCTCTGAGTTAACTTCGAGGGCTGAAGCTCTTGGGTTAGGGCCCAACCCAAGTAGTCATAGCTCCTCTTTATTGTACATGTATGCTAGCATAGAGTTCTATTATGTTTATTTTCTTAAGTAGTTTCATGGTTTTCTGTTCATTTGCTTAAGTAGCCTTATGGTTTTCACTATTTATTTGCTTAAAGTAGTTACACTTTCATTACAACAATATAGCGTAGATTATGCATGGTTTTCATGTTCATCTACTTTAGCGGCTGCATTTGTTTTAGTTTACTTTCATTTACGCCTTCTTTCAGTTCACAGGTTAGTTAGAGGAAAAATATCGCTATCAGGTTGTGTGAAGGTGTCTCGACCTCATCTCCTCCCTTTGGGACCATGACTTGAGGAAGGGACCCTTCAATAGCCCCAAAACCATAGGTCTCTGATTCTCACAGGGGCTATGGAGTTTGTTGTTTAATGCAGTTATTTGTTCACCCGCACTGGTTTTCTCTGTCATTTTCATTTGAAACCGCCGCTAGCACATTCCTCATGCATCACTTCCTCGTCGTTTGATCACCAACAAACCTTCACAATCACCGTATGATTCATTATTTTCTCCAACTTCTACCTCACGTGGAGTCCACCACTTACTTTATGAACTTTAAGTCCTCACCATCGACCTGCCTCACCTGATCCAACGGCTATCACGTCACTCGATCACTTTAGGCGCTTTAAACCCACACCATCAATCTACCTTGCCTAATCCAACAACTGTCACTTCACCCGATCACCAACTAGCTTGGTCGATCTCCACCATTGATCAACCCCACCTGATCCAATGGCTATTGCGCAATCTCGCGCAATTTAGTGCATGAACATTATCTACCCGAGAGCACGAGAGAAAAGTGGTTTTATCATACTACGTGTTGCGCAGTAGGGCTAATTGCACGAAATTTCCAAATACTGATTACAACCTAAAGGGCACGCGAGCAACTACCTACCGCCTTAGAAACCCGCTCCCTCATTTCTGCACATTTTTTTCCTCGTGATATGATCTCCACTGTCCATCTCTTGACTTCACCCGCGCGATAAGATCTTAGCCGTTCATCGCTCATGGTAGCCTCGTCTGTCCATCTCTTGACCTCACCCGTGCTATTAGATCTCGATCATTCATCTCTTGTTAACCTCGTCCGTCCATCCACTCACCTAATCCCTTGCAACACGATATCTGTCGTTCATTTTCTTTGTTCCCTTGTTCGTCCATCCATTCATTTAAGCCTTCGCAATGAGAACTCCACCATTCATCCTGTTAGTTAACCCTGTTCGCCCATCTATCTACGTAACTTCCTACGATCCAATATCTGTTGTTTATTTTCCTTTCACTTGACTGATCCAACGGTTCTTATGCACTGTTGCTCCCTCACGTCCTCCTTTCACTGATTTTGACCTCCGATTTCTATTTCCGCTGAAACCCGGTTTAGCCTAACTTTCTTTATTACACCTTAATCTAGTTTTGATGCTCTTTATTTCTGCAACTTAGATAATTAGCATTAGGTTAGTGTTAATTTAGCAATTCTGCTTAGCATAGCTATTTAATTGGTTAGTTAGTTTATAGTGTAATTTTAGCATTTCATGATGTTTTCTTCATTATTGCAGTAGAGTAGCTCTCTCATAGAATAGTTTTGTTCTCCTTCCATCAAAGAATTAAGCTTCTTCTGACCCTATAGAAGTTTGGCTTGGAACCCCTAGGGTCTCTTGCCAGACAAACAGTGACAACATGCAGGACCTTCACTTCTAATTGTGCATATAGCGTTGTCACCTCCAAGTTTGTATGAACCCCGGGTTGATAAGTAAAGATGGTAGCGCTGGGAGTTGTAGCATTATTGTTGCAATACCTAGGCTCATCACATAGTGCAAGTTGTGAAGAAGTGGAAGAAATATTCAATGGGAAATAAGACAATAATCCACACAAATCACCAACCGTTGCAGTATTTGTAGGCCTAAAGTAAGCTATAGTAGACCAGACATTACAAGGGAGTGGGGTTTTTCCAACAGTTTCATTTGGTGATCAAGTATAAGAAGTGAAGCACAAACAAGTTGGCTGGAATTCTTTCAAGGCCACCCACATTAAATATCACAACTTTGGGGACTCTTATGCACATGGAACCATTCACCCATGAGGCATACAAAGAGGCATATTCAAAAGATGAGGACTTCAAGGAGCTGTATCAGCAGTTGTAGAGTCAGAGTCATGTGCATGATGGTGATATCATGATTGACTACCATCTTTAGGATGGGTTACTTTAGAGGTTGGATAATAAATGTGTTCCCGAAGGTGATTTATTTTAGTTGATCAGAGAGGCTCACATTTCCATGGTTGCAGGGAACTTTTGTGTAGGGGAAACCATGGCTAACTTGTAAAGTTATGTGTATCTGACCAAGATGCAGGAGTAGATAGCTAGGTTCATAAGAGGATGAATGTTTTGTACAAAAAAGCCTAGCAACAGGAAACAAGGTCTACATCATCTCTCACATGTACCTAGTCATCCTTGGGAAAGAATTTCCATGGACTCTGTCGGAGGTTTAGCGACAACTAGGAAGGAAAATGACTATCGGTTCGTGGTAGTTAACAGGTTTAGAATGATGTGTATTCTGATGCCCTGTAAAAAGACCATCAACAGGCAAGAAGAACCAAACTTGTTCTTTGGACGAGTCTGGGTGCACTTTGGAATACCATGGAGCATCATTTTAGAAAGGGATATAAGATTTCTCAATGCATTCTGGACTATATTGTGGGAGAATATGGACACAAAGTTGAAGAGGTGTGCAACATTCTATCCTCAGATAGATGGGTAGACAGAAGTAGTCAAAAGGACTTTCCTCTAAGGGAATACAACCAAAAGCATTTGAAGGCCTAGGATGAAAATCTAGTATATATTCAACATTCTTACAACATATCAGTCTACACTTCTACAAGAAAATCCCCATATGACACTTTTTTGGATATTTTCCATCTTCACCTTTAGATATTGCATATGGGAAACAAGGAGAAGTGAGGGAGGATCTTATAGGAGATTCTTTAAGGGATGAAAAAATTATAGATAAGATCAAGCATATCCATCTATAGGTACAAGAAACACTACAGAATTCATAGGAGAAGTATAAGGCCATGCATGATCAACATAGAACAAAGAAATCGTTCAAGGTGGGAGAGAGAGTATGGTTGCTGTTGAACAAGGAGAGGTTGCTGGGGCCTGGTAATAAAATCAAGTCTTTGAGGTATGGTCCCTTTGAGACATTGGAAAAGGTGTGTGATAATATATATTGACTCAATCTACCACCCTATATGCACATTTACTCAATTGTGAATGTAGAGAATTTAAAACTCTATGATCCTTCCATGCTAGATCAGGAAGAGGAATGGGTCTTCCATTCCGTGGAGGATTTGGCACCAGATGCTCAGGCAGAGTTGACAGAAGATAAAATTTTGCAAAAGAGGTCAATTCTTGCAAGATAGGTGTAGCATGATCTTTGGCAGATTGGATTTAAGGGACAACTTCCAAGCAAAGCTAAATGGTACACCTGGGAGAAGGTGGAGGAAAAATTTACTCACCTCATTCAATAGAATATTTTGGGGACCAAAAGCCTCCCAAAATGAGGAGGTGTGATTTGATTGGATCATTATATTTTTTTCATCCATCTTGATGCATTTGGAGTGGAAAAAGTGGAGGAATCAGCTCACTGGACCATTTTTACTGGCGAGACCTAGTTTGACAAAATGAGGTCTAAAGCCTTTTGGGAGCGTTTTGAAGAATCAAACAAATGTTTTTTGGGGGTAAATTTTGTTTCTTTAGTGAAAAAATATTTCATGTTATTCTAGACATGTATATTTCCAACTATGCAAGAAGTGAATCAATTGTCTGTATGCAAACGTTATACCACTCAGAAGTTGACCTTTATGCTTTTACACTTATAGTTAGGGAGGATGTCGCGTTAGCCCCCATTATTCACAGGAAAAGGGGCTATCCATGTGATTATGATGTAAAATACTCTAGAAGAGTCTATATTGTAACTTTGGTTAAGATTTAATGTAGTCAAAATTAACCATTATTAGGATATCAAGATGTGTTATATCGGACCACTAGGAGAAAGAGGCATTCCATTCTTTCGAGAGAATTTTGTTCCATAGCTAAGCAAAGGTATCCATGAGAGATAGTAGGTAGAGCACACAGAGAGGATGTGTGCACTATAGTATCCCACGGGCCACAAGCATTACTTCTTTGTACCTGCAACAATATTTCAAAAAAGAGAAAGAGAGCAAAGCAACCTCTCCATCTAGTTGGGTTTTCTCTTGAAAGGGTTTCCCTGAAGAGCATATATTGTGTCTTATGTGTGCTTGTGAGCTTATTTTTTCATTCTCTACTTTTTTGCTTAATTTCCATTCACATGCATGCACTAATTACAATTAAATCTACAGATCTCAAAGTTTAATAAAATTGTAAGTGTAGAATGTCATATTTTTAATATAATATTATCACATATATTGTGACGAACTGTCTAGTGGAATATCCATGGCAATTTACATATCATAAATAAGGCTTGATTCCTCTTACACAATATTGTGCGTGAATGTTTAATGTCTTATTATTACTAAGTGTTATTCATCAAAAAATTATACAAATATTTAATCTTTCAAGAAAACAAAGAGACATGGACACAAAAAGTAGGTTCCCAGCTAGGGAAAATCCCTACAAGGGAAAACCCAACAATCCTTCTCTTATAGAATCAAATAAAATTTAGATATCCAAGACCAAAACTACCACGAAAAACTCCAAGTCACCTCTAAAGTCAACATAGGTCAAATTGGTTAACTTCTCGAAATTTCAGGCCTATAGTAGCACAACAAATTTGTCCTATTTGCTCTTGGGAGCTATGGAAGGTCTGAAAATTTTATTCAAGCAAGATTTTGTTTTTTTTGAACTTTTATTCTCTCTCCGTTCAATTCTACTTTTTGTTCTTCTTCTTATGGTTCAGATGTACTCCTTGTTATTGTTATGGCCATGGATGAGCTTCCAAATGAGTCAAACCACCTCATATATATATATATATCGAGGTGTCTATTGGAGGACTGGGCCAACTTGTTCCAAGGAGGGTTGACTTGTTCATTTGGTGGATTTTGACTCAAACAAAAATTTGAATTCCTTTTTATTGCAAATGTCCAAATGGGACATGATTCAAATACATTTTCTTTTGACTCATAATAAATTCTTTTTTATGCTTTTTGACACTATAAGCATGAAGAACATTCTTTGACTAAAATAAAATATAATAATGATTATAATAAATACATCAATGATGGATTTACATTACATTATGAAGACCGAAAATAGTTACAAATTCAACACCTCTCCCTTCTCCACCATCTTTCCTTATATATATCTCTCTCTCACTCTCTCCCTCCCGCCATTAACCCTGTTATCCCTCACTCTCTCACCCTCCCCACCATCACAAACCCACCTCAACCATTAGTTCCTATCCCTCACTCTCTCTCTCTATCTTTCTCCTTCTTTCTCATTGTATCTCCCTTGGCCCCTCTATGCCTCCCGCTCTTAACCTACCCATGCCTCCAAACCCACCTCAAACTTTTTGCGTTTGTTAGAGTCACCGGTTGAAGGAATGCATAAGTGTCCTTATCACTGCAAATAGATGTGTTTTTGGTAATAGGAACATGTGTTTTTAGTAATAGGAACACATTGTTGTCACTGAAAATAAGAAAGTGTTTCTTTTGAATATATATGTGTGTGTGTGACATTATTTTTCGATAAACTAGACTAATATATTACTATAGAGTGATTGTGTAGATTCTACATATATAACTTTTTTTTTTTAATTAATGATGTGTACTAGTTTTAACAATTTTTTCTTGACATATATCAAAATCTCAAAATACATCACTATAACTTTTTAGGGTCTTAACAATCTGGAAAAAAATTACAAGGCATAATAGAAGACATTAAGACCTACAATATATATATATATATATATATATATATATTATATATGACCATTTTAGGTTATACTAATGGAAGGTCTGGTACTTTCAAGGATATAATGAATTTGACAATTTCACACACACACACATATATTACAAGAGAAAAATTTGTTCTCCACAAGTTTTTATAGTAATATTTCATAATTTAGATACTCAAAAGTTGTACTAAAAGAATTTATATTTTTGCATAAAAGATAACATAGCAATTTTAAGAATATTTAAAATTCACATAATTAGACACAAAACATATAAATATAAATTATATACTCTGAAAAAAGAACTGATTTTCCTACATTATATTCTTTGATGCTATTTTCAAATTCATTGAGTTAGTACCTCTAATTATTCCACAAAGTTAACAAATTATGGTTTTAATGTTTTAAATAATAAAATAACACTCCTTAATTTGAATATTACCTCTAGAATATGTTTGTTCTCTTTTTGAATATTATATATATATATATAATATATATTATATTATATATATTATATATATTTATTATTATTATTATATTATATGTGGTTTTAATGTTTAAACGGTATATATATAT
Organism: Pinus taeda; assembly: GCA_000404065.3. Classification (NCBI taxonomy): domain Eukaryota; kingdom Viridiplantae; phylum Streptophyta; class Pinopsida; order Pinales; family Pinaceae; genus Pinus; species Pinus taeda. Next base: position 51,673 of record APFE030587193.1, read on the forward strand.
ATATATATATATATACTAAGTTAAGCATGTTTTTTTTTAATGTATAATTTTTTTTCAAGGAAAAATCCAAGTGGGAGGATAATAATAACTCCTCTCTATCACCCAAGTTATACTTATTTGATAACTTATAATTAATCATATAATAATTGAAAACCATTAAAAAATAATTAAAGTGTAATTTTTCTCTTTTATATATCGAGTTAATTTAGAGTATTATTTAATGGTTTAGATTGAAATAATAATAAAAAATATGTTCAAGAGGCATACATACTCTACCCCTCTAGCTTTGAACCTATGACCTCTTAGAAATTGGACTATATTATATGTGTATGTTTATATGTTAATGTCATAGTGTAACTTAAATATTGTCTTAAAAAATGATGTTATATTGTTGTAATATATTAAAAGATTATAGTTAACGAGAAATGCGAACCCTAAATATGTTAATTTTATAATTAGTTGTAAAAATAAAAACTAAATTACATGTAAATATAATATCATATAATGTAGTTATATATATAATTGATATGTCATATTTAAGTATGTTGTTTAAGATCTGTATTTTATAGTTAAGTATGAGGGTGATGTGAGATTCTATTCACTCTTAATTTTAAATTGACATGTGCCTTTCAAAAAAGATGTATATATTAATAAAAAATAATAACGAATTTACATTGTTGGTTAGTTTCAATTATCTCACTATGCTCACCCAATTATTGATATTACAACTCTAGAAAAGAGATGTGAAAATTTTTCACTCCCACTCTTAGCTCTAAATAAAATATTTCAATATTCATATGAAGTAACATAATTTTATAACAAATTTTGAAAGAGAAAGTAACTAAGAAAAAAAAACAAATTATATTATATTTTCACTTTTGAATGGTAAAAATATATAATTCTTATACTTTTTAAAAAATATTTCAATGCACTTAAATAAATTATTTGAATATCAATGTCAATTAATTTATAAAAAAATTATATTAATATTAATTTCACTTGTTCTGAGCATGAAACCACACTTGTTGGTTCGAAACGTGTTAACAAATGAATTTCTCGGATTTACACCGAAGAAACTCTCTTAATTTTTGATATGGATCACATAAGCCTCAATTCAACATGTTTAATTACTTTCTTATAGAAAATTACATTTTATTGTATGCATATAGTTTCTAAATAAATATCAGTACCACATATTATATAATATATATATATATTATATATATATAGCAATGAAGAAAATACCTCTTATTGTTAAACATTTCAAATACTCTCATATTTTTATATTGTAGTCCCTTACATTTTATTCTATACAATATGGTTTATAATAAAATAATCTCGCTAACCATATTAAGTAAATTTTAACATATATATAAAGTAATTGAAGACAATACCTCTTATTGTTAAAACATTTCAAATAATATTACTATTTTATACTGTAGTCGCTTTTCAGATATATTTTTTGTCAATTTTTTTAGGAGTGTAAATTACACAATCTAAGTGTTAAAAGGGATTTTTAGGCATTAAATTGTTAATATATTCAAAAATGCAATTTAAATAATGAAAATTTTTACATGATGTATATGTGTTTGTGTTTGTGTGTATAGAGAGAGATAGTATAGACCCGTATTAACTATAGACCTATCGAGCACTAAGCACCAAGAAGATCAAATTTCTCTAAATACAAACATTTTTTTTCAAGTTTTGCACTATAAAAATGGTTTGCACTTCAAAAACTTTGATCCCCTTAACACATGCTACATCCTTGATTAAAATAAATCCATAATAATTTATTTGAAAATTAAATATAATAAAATATTTATTAAATTAATATATATATATATAATATATATTATATATATATATATATATATATATAGTTCAGTTCAGTTTAGTTATATGACATGTATTACAATATCATTGCACTACCTTGTTAATATGAAAAGGTGAAGTTTTCTTAATATAGATTACATATTTAGGTAACATGTTTTAATGGATCTAAATTGTGAAATTATTGTATTATGTTAAATTTAATTGAAAAATAAAATTTAAATTTAAATAATAGTGTGATTATATGGTATGCGGAGATGCTTAACCACTCACTTTTATAAACTATTGTCAAAAATGTGAAAATTAATTTTTTATTAATACTATATTATTTTATAAAATCAATAGAAATAAGTATATATGTCATGCATTATTAGTATATCTGGTTCTATGTAGGTGGTTTCAATTTACACAGTTAGAAACCAAATATTTGGTTACCTATTTATAGAATAATTGTTCTCAAATTTAAGGAGTATTAGCATTACAAGCATAACTAAATTATCTATATGTGCACTATGAAAGCAAAAAAAAAACTGAACACTTAAACTCAAGTAGAAGAAGTGCCTAGAATTGTGTCTCTAACACTTGATCCTGGAGGAGCATGAGACTTAGGTTTGCATTAAAAATGAAGCTTAATGTGAGCAATCCTCTATTTAATCCTACCTAGGAAATAGTTATAGATACGTTGATATCTTTTCACATCCTCCAATTTCGTAATATGTTATATCTCTTAGCTTGTTTATCCATCAAGATCTTGCCCAGTAGAGTCTTCATCTTCCAATATAGGGTTAAGGCTCCAAAATAATGTTTCCTTCTTCTTGGATATTCCTTGGGTTAGGAATCCACATGGTTATGTCTTCCACAATTTCAAAATTCGAGAATACTTGTCTTTCTTGAAAAACTAAAGTCTCTAGATTATGGATTTCATTTTGGGTATTGGGGGGAACCACTACCTAATAACTCCCAACAACCTCCTTGGCTTTTTGTTGGGCTCTATTGCAGCCTTAGGGGTTGCAACCCCCTCCCCTCCTCTTGTTGTATATTCTCTAGCACTGCATTTTCCACCAACAACATTGGGAAATTGTACTAACACTCATTGGGTTTAACACCAATCCAGGGGAGACACAACTAGTAGACCTAGTATAATTTGAATTGTTTGGTCTAAAGCCGCCCTCAGACTGCCAACACAAACTACATAGATAATTATACCACGACAGTAGAAGACAACGTCTGCCCACATAAAATCCCCAAACAAGACTGGCTATCGACAGCTACTCAGGAGGGTCATCAAAGGTGATGCGAGACAGTCCCTTCCCTTTATATTAAAATAATTGACCATGAATATAAAAGAAAGGAACACATATCTAGAAAATCACAAACATGGCTCAATAAAGAGTGACTGGAATCAACACCACTAGGTGCATTGATGGAGACAATAGATGCATACATGACATCTAAATTTTTAACCCATAGGCTATTCAAACCATCAGATAAATAACATTGGGTTTTTGAAAAATAAAATAATTTCCAAATTTTTACCATCATACTAAATGAAAAGAATAAACCTTAGGGTTTGAAAACACCCAAAGAGCTGGAGAGGTTCCCTTTTAATGCGGGCTAGAGAAGGTATGCCATGCCAAGAAGTGGTGTCAAAATTTAAATTCTCAAGCTCAAACAGGTTGAGAGGTCCCTTGTATCCACCTCTACTATTGCCTTCTTCAGAAAAGTCCAACTCCTTCCCCTTGTTAGTCCACCATTCCAACCACATATCTGTGGCTCTCTTGCTCCTTACTGCAAAAACCATCAAAATATCCTCTCTAAACTACACCCTACTACCTTTCTGCCATTGTTTTTGCCAAATTATTTCCTGAATTCTCTCATGGGGAAAGGAAACAACCCCCTAACAATTTGAGTAACTAGACCACGCCCCACCACTTCTCAGCTTTACTACACCATCATTATTCAAGTTAAGGACGTGGATTAAATTGGCATGTAGTTGCATGCCAAATAACAACGACACCACCCCCAACATTAATTTGCCTCATATATCCCATGGAAGGGGATTTACAAACCCTTTTGCAGATCTCCTTCACCAAGTGTTATCAATAAAACATTTATTATTCATTTTAAACTTCTTTCCATTTGGGTTATTACATTGGATATATATTGTTTTTTTCTATTTTGGATCGCATATGTTGTTCTGTCATAGATTTTTATAGTTTTATTATTGCATATTTGAAGTGTAAGTAGCCACAAATTGTTGTTGGGGTTGTGTGTCACCGATGACTTAAATGAGATATTTTTGGTACACCTTCCAAGAAATTTCATACTAACAATTTCCTAAACCAATGGTTGATGTTAATATTATACTAATGTTAGATTTTTTTATTTTCCTTTTCTAATAAGAACTATCCTTATATTCCATAAAAATGAATTTACATATTTCATTCCTCGAGGGACCATTTAGAGAACAAGGCTTTAAACCATTACAAGAAATGTTATTATGAGCTCAATATGTCCATGCAAAAATTTAAACTAGGTAGGGAGGATAACGACATTTCTCCCGACCACCCAAGCTAAATCCAAGTAACCCCAATGTTTAAATACTTGTATTAAGTAAAAAAAAAATTATTAGTTTAAACAAGATGGAATTTCTATATCTAATGTTTTACTCTTCTCAACAACTATAAAAACTATGAACATAAAGGTTATTGCTCAAGTTTTAAAGAAGGGATGAGCAAAAATTTGAAGAGTGGGAATTGGATCCCAAAGAGTTCCTCTATGGTTCGTGGTTTGTTATGTATCCTTATTGAATATTTAGAGCTAAGAAAAATTGTATTGGGGGGAGCTACTTTTATATCACATGTTATTATTTAGTCTAAGATAGAAATTCAGGAAAGTTAAGATAGTCAATATTGGATAGTTATGCCTAAATTTTCTCGTAATTCCTTTTAGTTAAAATGATCAATGTATTTTAAATTTTATGTGCAATTTATTTTGGAATTTTCTTATGTTGGTTGCAAGTGCATTATGGAGTCAAGAGGATAGTGAAATTGATCTAATTCTCAAATTGATATTGATACCATTTGTATGGTGATTTTAGGGTGTAATTCATGAATCAAGATGTTATTGTTTAATCATTGTTCTTTGTAATGCCATAAGGAAAGGACTACTTCAATATTATGTGAAAAAATAGAATAAGATTATGTTCTAATAACTTTCGCAAACTCATTAGAGGGAACCACTACCTAATAACTCCCAACAACCTCCTTGGCTTTTTGTTGGGCTCTATTACAGCCTTGGGGGTTGCAACCCCCTCCCCTCCTCTTGTTGTATATTCTCTAGTACTCCATTTTCCACCAACAACATTAGGCAATTGTACTAACACTCATTGGGTTTAACACCAACCCAAGGGAGACACAACTAGTAGACCTAGTATAATTTGAATTGTTTGGTCTAGAGCCGCCCTCAAACTGCTAACACAGACTACAAAGATAATTATACCACGATAGGAGAAGACAACGTCTGCCCACATAAAATCCCCAAACAAGACTGGCTATCGACAACTACTCAGGAGGGTCATCAAAGGTGTTGTGAGACAGTCCCTTCCCTTTATATTAAAATAATTGACCATGAATATAAAAAAAGGAACACATATCTAGAAAATCACAAACATGGCTCAATAAAGAGTGACTGGAATCAACACCACTAGGTGCATTGATGGAGACAATAGATGCATACATGACATCTAAATTTTTAACCCATAGGCTATTCAAAACATCAGATAAATAACATTGGGTTTTTGAAAAATAAAATAATTTCCCAATTTGTACCATCATACTAAATGAAAAGAATAAACCTTAGGGTTTGAAAACACACAAAGAGCTGGAGAGGTACCCTTTTAATGCAAGCTACAGAAGGTATGCCATGCTAAGAAGTGGTGTCAAAATTTAAATTCTCAAGCTCAAACAAGTTGAGAGGTCCCTTGTATCCACCTGTACTATTGCCTTCTTCAGAAAAATCCAACTCCTTCCCCTTGTTAGTCCACCATTCCAACCACATATTTGTGGCTCTCTTGCTCCTTACTGCAAAAACCATCAAAATATCCTCTCTAAACTACACCCCGCTACCTTTTTGCCATTGTTTTTGCCAAATTATTTCCTAAATTCTCTCATGGGGAAAGGAAACAATCCCCTAACATTTTGAGTAACTAAACCAAACCCCACCACTTCTCAGCTTTACCACACCATCATTATTCAAGTTAAGGACGTGGATTAAATTGGCATGTAGTTGCATGCCAAATAGCGACCACACCACCCCCAACATTAATTTTCCTCATATATCCAAGATGGCAAGGCTTGACCCCCTAAATTCCTTTGTCTCTAGAGATTCACCCCATCACGTATTCTCCATTTCATAGTTAATTAGTTTTATATTTTCATTTAAATTCATATAAAATTTGAAATAATACTGAAAATTTTCAAAATTTCACTAACCATATCAAACTTAGTGTATATAAAAATATTTAAAATAAATAAAAATTAATTTACATTCAGAATAGTAGAAAAGTTATAGTTGCTAAAGCTCTCTCTAATGGAAGAACAAGGTCAATTCTCTTGACACCTTTGAAGTTAAACTCCTACTAATAACAAGGCGAAATTAAAATTAAAAACTTTAAATTTATAACATAAATTAAAATAATATTTATAACAAATAAATATTTTTAAAAATATTTTAAAAATTATAAATAAAAATACATTATATTTCACAAAAATATTTCAGCTAAACCAAAATATTAAAATTTTCAACATTTTCTACAGTAAAACTTAAATAATCTTACTATATTTAACATAGTTTTTGACCTGAACTTTATCAAATATATGCAAATTATAAATGGCATGGGTCTCTTTAAATCTCTAAAATTGTAACTAACCAAATCTTCTATTTGCATACCATGCAAAAGCAAAAATATAAATATAAATCTACATATATAATTTAATTATGTTAGTTTCCATGCAAAGGTGCCCCACAAAAATAATTGTTTTAAATCAACTACAAATCTTTGTACATAAATAATAAAATTTTGTCATATTGAAGTATTATAAATTTTAAAATGAAATATAAATAATGCAAAAATTGTATATATTAAAAATAAAAAATAAAACTATCTCAACATTATTTTAAATATTAAGTAAAATTATCATATAAAATTAAATTTAGTTCAAAAAATAAAACTAAAATTTAAATAATTGATATTGGATGCAACATAGTTATGGTTTATATATAGTAAAAGACAACAAAATTGTCAATCTGAATAGTAAAAAACATTCGGAACATATTCAAGCACTTAACTTTAAATACAATCTAATAAAAAAATAAAATATTATACACTACACATAAATGATCATGAATAATAACACTCCTACAAATTTAAATAATTAGCAGAAGTATATATATAATATATATATATATGAAATTATTACATCATAAAATATAAAAAAATTAAATCTACATATATAACTTAATTATTTTAGTTATTTTAAGTTTTCCAATTAAAGGATCATTCCACAAAAATAATTGTTTTAAATCACCACTACAAATCCTTGTTGCATAAAATATTAAAATTTTGCCATAATTAGTATTATTTTATTTTAAAATAAAAATATAGATAATGCAAAATTATATAATATTACAAATAAAAAATAAAACTATCTCAACATTAATTTTAAATAATTAAAGAAAGTTTATCTATAAAAATGTAATTTAGTTCAAAAATAAAAACTAAATTTAAATAAGTGAACATAAAATTTTGGAAAAAAATGGCCCACATAGTTCTGCCTTATATATATAAATAAAAGTGAAACAAAAATTGTCAAATCTAATAGTAAAAACATTCTAATATATTCAAGAACTTAACTTAAGACCATCTAATAAAACAATAAAATATGATACACTACTAAATAAATGATCGTGAAAATAACACTCTACAAATTTAGATAATTACGGAAATATTCAACTATATATATATATGAAATTATTACATTAAAAAAATTAAAATTAAAAATTAAATTCACATATATAATTTAATTATGTTAGTTTCCATGCAAAGGTACCCCACAAAAATAATTGTTTTAAATCAACTACAAATCCTTGTGCATAAATAATATTTTTTTCATAATTTAGTATTATTTATTTAAAAATAAAAACTATCTCAACATTATTTTTAATTATTAATAAATTATCATATAATAAATTTAACTCAAAATAAAAACTAAAATTCAAAATAAGTGATATTGGGATACAAGCATAGTTCTGCTTTTAATTATTAAAATAAATAAAGTGAAACAAAAATTGTAAAATCTGAATAGTAAAAACATTAGAATATATTCAAGAACTTAACTGAATACAATATAATAAAAGCAATAAAAATATTATACAAACTATAAAATAAATGATGGTGAAAATAACACCTACAAATTTGGATAATTACATAATATTTAACTTATTTTTTTTAATATATATATGAAATTATTACACTATAATATAAAATTAAATATTTTGAAAATTAATTTTAAAAAATAGATTTAAATTTTTTAAAACATCAATTTTAAAATCATAATTTTTTTTTAATAAAATATTTATTAATATTATTAAAATTTAATTAAAATTTATTAAGATTTTTAATTAGATTACTAAAAATTATAATATTATTAAATATATTCATATTCATTCATGCCCACTGTACAAGTAAACATTTTTTTTTTTTAATGGAAACTAAAGAAATACATGAAGTGGTTGTTTACATTAAAATAACCCCTTCATGTGAATTTCCGAGTTTCATATATTTTGTTGGCTTGGTTGTGGACTATTTCTTCCAGGGAAGGTCATGTGGATGAAGCTATTGTTCGTTATTGATTTCTCAAGTGGGCGTTAAACGACTCTGACTTGAAGCGATACAGACATAATCAGGGAATACACTGCTCTTAGAAGGTATTTTTCTTCATCTCTGAGGATACAAATAACTATTGTGGTATTACCTATGTGGGTTGTTATATACGTAGTTACTCTTGTTTCTGTCTTTTCCTTGTTTCTATCTTTTCCTTGGCTCTTTGGCATTGCTTTTCGGGTATGAATTTTTGGCTCTGATACAGTTTCATATGGTCAGAATTATTCCATATTGTGATAATTACTATCATTGCCATTAACATCCTATTTCACATTTATTATATACATTCATACTCTTCTTCTAGATGCCCTCATTCACACTGACCTTATGTCACCTGGTTTCAAACCTTTCTGGGATTTCTATACTACCCTATCTACTGGGTTGGTCTCTATCTTACATAAAAACTCTATCATCCCGTCCTGGCACCAATGGACCAACTCCATAGTTATTACTAGACCTTGCAAGCATTTTGGTTTTCGTATCTGCAACCTTTGGTTGAATTGTGTTGGTTGTTACTGTTGTTGCTGCGATATGGGTATATAGATCCATTACACAGTCTATTGTTTCATGATATCTCTTGGTTTTTTTTTAATATAGCATCTGTTTCGTCGGCCCATTGTTTGTTGGGTTTCCCTCTTGGTTAATTTCTAATTGTGGGGGTTTCATCATTGGCCTGGCTGTTGACCTTGTGCTTGGAGCTATGATGTATTCTTTCTCTTCATATTATTCCTTGACCTTGGCTAGTTTTTTCTGCATTCGAAGTTTTGACGTTGTCGGTCTCCCTCTGGTATGTTTTTTCCAACTGTCAGATGTCGACCCTTTCTGGCAGTTGTTTCATTTCTCGGTCGGTTGGTGGCATTATTTCCTCTTGACAATGCATCCAATTAAGGCGACGTGTCATCTAGACGCTATTTCATGTGATCATTTACCTACACTTCAATCCAAATCTACTTGATTATTCCTTCTGTCAGTCGCCTTTACGCTTTCCTGTTTTGGATATCGATTTGATAGCGTATGCATCCTTTGAGGGTGATTTATAAAATTCCTCACTCACCCACTCTCCCTCATTTTTATTGATTTTGGGATCCTGAGGTACGATGGGTTTTATTTGGGGTCAGAATTTCGTGCTTTTCCCTTCTACTTCCCTGCCCCACATAATTTCTTTGTTAGTGGGGTCCAGGTTCTATCACTGTCCCTTCCTATATCTCTCGTACCATGGTGTATATGGAATCTAATGTGTCTGCCAACGCGGCTCTTATCCGTGCCACCTTGGATGTTGAGTCTCTTCATATTGGAAATTCTTCCCACGTCTGCCGTAGTGGCCCACACTCCCTAGATGCTTGGCACACTATCCTTAGGGATGACAAGGTGTCAAATGTCTCTCATTCGCCTCCTATGCCACAGGGTGGTGGGCATGCATTACATGGATGACATTCCAAACATCGTTCTATCGAAACCATTCCACCACCTCTGGCTCTGACCTTAGATAACGTTGTTCTGTTGGATCGTATTACCAGCCTTCAGAAAGGGGCGCTCATTGGCAGATGGTATTTTTCAAATATGAAAGACTTTGAGATGCATAATTGGGTTGAAAAGAAATGGAAAATGATGCTTGGATACTTGTCAACCGTTGTTCAATTGTTGAAAGGATGGTATAACTTTCATTTTCTCAGTCAGGAGGACTTAGAGAAAAGCAAAGCTATCTTGTGGATACATGGTAAGAGCTTCCTGGCTCTTCATAAATGGTATATCGGATATAATCCACTGCATAACACACCAACAAACAAGATCGTTTGGGTTAAATTACCTAGTCTGCCAATTGAGTTATGGACTAAACATGCTTTAATAGATATTGGCAATGCCATCGATAAATTTGTATGTGTTGACCCGAGCTATCTGGGGGCACCAGACAAAAGGGTCGCCTGGATTCTCATCGAAAAGGAGTATCATGAGGGTTTTCTAGATCACATAGAACTACACTGGGGTGACATCAAACTTCATCAAAGGCTGGACTACTAGGGGATTCCCTTCCATTGCTCTTTCTGCCACTGTATTGGTCATCTGCGGGTTCATTGTCCTCTTCGACTAGGTGGTTGTTTTCATGGTATAAGATGTTACGATGGGTCCATGGTGTCCCGCTCTGGTATGGGTCGGCTAGGCTTCAATGGACATCAGGGTGCTCCACATTCGTAGCATTCGCAACAAACAGGTATGCCTCGAGGCCCAAATTCTAACAGACCTCACATTTGGCTCTTATATATATGTTTAATCTCCTATTTATGTCCCGTCTTCCCCAAATACCTCTGCCAAATCAGATTTTCCGCTTCCTGATAACCCTGCCCCCTTCAAATTTCAACCCCCTCTGGGACTGGCCCCCTGTCAGGAAATACCTGCCCCATTTTCAGTGACACCTGCCTATCATGACATCCCATCCACCTCACATATTTCATATGTTCCCTCTCTATTACCACTCTGTCGTCAATTTAAGGATAAAGGTCCTAGACTAAGAGTCACACCTCCTAATTCGCCTATAGCCTCGCCCACGAACTCTGTCGAGAGTGACACGGACTTCCTTTTACAAAGGAAGACTCTGGATTTAGGTACTCTCACCATCCACAAACGAACGGGTTCCACCTCTCCTCACATTAGCCCTATCTCGACAGGAAACATTACCGTCCGACGGAAACAAAACCAAGGTAGTCGACATTTTAGGGGATGACCCAAGACTAACCCATTATCCTCCTTGATGGATTGTTTCTTGGTTGATGTACCTATTGTTGACATCCCTCCCTCACAGGCCCTTAGAGCACGGATGCCCGACAATGATCTCTCATGACTTTTATCATCTCACTTAATATCAGGGAACTAGGGGTTTCCACTAAATACTTGCCTCCCAAACATCTCTTATCCTCTTTGCATCCATATGTCATTATATACAAGAAACCATGCATAGTGTTCCACAAGCTATTCTTTATTTTCGGAAAATGTTTACGATTTGGTACATATCTGCTACTATTGTTGCAGGTCTCTTTAGTGGGCTGGTGGCCTTATGGGACCCTAGATGGATCAAAATAAAGGCCTACAAGTGTTTTGTTGGTATATTTCTTGAAGGAAACATATGCAGCTTGGACGGTCGTGTACACATGCTCAACATATATGCACCATACAGAGATAGATATATCTTCTAGGACATATTGATTTCTTTTGGGATGTTGGAACTGGATTCACTCATCATCATTAGGGACCTAAATTGTAATATCAAACTGGATGAAGTTTGGGGACGTTGCAAGAAGATCGATCCCCTGGCTAGGATGATTCAAGATGTCATTCTTATGCACAATTTTGTGGATATATGCCCTGCAAAAATAACCCCCACTTGGGATAATGCTGTACTGACACGACATATGTTGCTAAGAGACTGGATTGTTTTGTGATCCATAAACAGTTGTTGGGCCATCTTGTTGATGTTCGCACCGATATTATCAACAATTCTATATCTAATAAAAGACCTATCGCACTGCAATGGAGGAAAATGGACATTCGCACGAGAATCCCCTTCAAATTCAATAGAAATTGGCTAGAAGATCTTGATTTTAATAATCTGGTGTTGGATAATTGGGGTCGTGATTGTGTTCTCGGCCCTTCCCCCATGATTAGCATTTTTTATAAACTTGAAATTCTCCATGGGAATGTCAAATCCTGGAAGAAGCAAAAGCTCAGGGACCTTCGAAAGGAACTTATTGACATCTAATGAGAACTGGATACGATTCTGCCCATGATGTCCTCCCATTGTCTTTCTGCTACTACTCGGTCCCCTATTCAAACCCTTCAACTTAAGAAGAAGAACATTCTTTCTATTGAGGAATCCACATGGAGATTGAAAATTCAAGCTTTATGGATTAAGGAGGGTGATCATAACACCAGATTCTTCCATTGTTATGCAAACCACTGTCACAACATCATCACTATACGGGAGATAAAAGGTGATAGATGGATAAATTCTCCAGACACAAAGGGATTAGTAACGTTGTTGTTCATCATTTTCAAAAGCCATATGGCCATAATGAAAATATTATTGCTGGGGACCTCATTTGGGGGATAGATCCATATCCGATTATGTTTGATGCAGAGAAAAATGATGAATTTTATAAGGAGGTCACCGTGGGTGAATTACTGGGCGTCCTAAAATCATTTAAGGGTGATAAAAGTCTGGGTCTGGATGGATGGACGATTGAACTATTCACCCATTTTTTTGAATTTTTCAAAGAAGACTTACTGGGCATGGTGGAGGAGTCGAGGACCACGGGTTTCATTCATCATCATATCACCTCCACATATATTACTCTCATTCTGAAGCACAATCCTTCCAAGCGCTTCTCAGACTTTAGGCCTATATCACTCTGCAATCTCATATACAAAAGCATATCAAAGACCATTGTCATCTGCATGCGCAGTACTCTTTCTTGCCATATCTCTCCAAAACAACATGGTTTTCTCTAGGACAGACATATTCACAACGCTGTTTCTAATGCACAGAAGGGCATGCACATGATCCATACCAAGCATTTAAATGCTGCAATTTTGCAAGTTGACCTTCAGAAGGCATATGACTGTCTGGATTGGGGTTTCCTCATACTTGTCCTCATCAAAATTGGATTATGGCCCAGATATGTTGATTGGATCATGGCCTGTGTTGACAATGTCAACTATGCAGTTATCATTAATGGATATCCAACAAAGTTCTTCCGCGCTAGCTAGGTTTTATATACCTAGGGGCCCAAGAAAGTGCTCTGATACCACTTGTTATAGATCTGATATGGAAATATAAGACAATGCAAATATACCCAGAAATAATAAGATAAAAATATATAGAAATGCTTCTTTATTAATCAAAACCCTTAAGGTAGGGCAACACCATACATTCACTCCTTTAGGAAGGAGAATACTCCACAAGCCATATGCATATTCATACAATATTCCTTGACCTCTCTCCATGTGGAGTCTCTAGCCTCTATATGCTTCATACATACAATACCATGGGTCATTACCATGGTTCCATCATACCATCGAACTAATACCATGGGCCCATTACATTATTACTAACTACTTGTGGTCCCTTACATGATATGGGTTAACCACCCTATTTATTACTATGGCTCATCCCATTATTACATTATTCCCTTGGGTACCTCCCTTTGTACCCCCTAGGTATATAACATCTGGGGGGTCGGGTCATACTCACCCAAGCGGTCCTGTCTCAAATGGGGGTTTATTGGGCACATCTTTTTTATATCCTCGCCTCTATTATAAACTATCTAAATTGCTTAATGACTAACTTCATCTGCGGGGGCACGATAAAATAAAAAATTAAAAATAAAAATAAATAAAAAATAAGATAAAATAAATAAAATATAAATAAAAATAAATAAATAAATAAATAAATAAATAAATAAATAATAAATTAAATTAAATTAAAATAAAAATAAAATTAAATTAAATAAAATTAAAAATTAAAAATTAAAAAATTAAAAATAAAAAAAATAAAAATAAAAATAAATAAATAAATAAATACCACTTGGTCAACTTATCCAACATCACTTTTCCAAAGGGTATGGGGGGATAGGGCATCATGGACCTTCGTTATTTTGGGGGGATAGGGCATCATGGACCTTCGTTGTTTTGGGGGGTCACTGCTGATCAAATCCCTTTGGAGGGCTATATTTGGATCTGGCACATGGAGTAAGATCATCCAACATAAATATCTTAAGGACAAAGACTTCTTATTTTGGTACCGAAAAGGCACCATCAACATCAAATAGGGATCGAATATCTGGCTTAGTTTTCTGAAAATTGAAAAAAAAAAAATATTCATCATCTTGCATGGAAGTTAAAATCATGCCACCACATCCTTATTGGTATAGATCCAATTTTGTGTCCTGGAATAGAATGTAATTTTTTTGAGTGGCTTATTCATTTCCTTAATGGTTGTGGCATATATTTATGGGGACAAGTCATTGAACGTTGGCAGAGACCGGTCCCCATATGAAAAAAGGCACGGGAGATTGGGTTGTATGGACAAAAGGAAATGGAATGGAACTAGATAATTTCTGGTATGAAACACCTCGGCATCTGTCATTCGGAAACTCGGGATAAAATCATATGGGTAGGAAAGATGGCATCGGATAATATCATTGTGGCTGGCACATATTCAACCCTCTGCAACTTGGATGCTAGACAGGGGAGCATCAAGTCTTATATGCATTTTGGAAAACAAAAATTCCATATAAAAGTATCATCTTCACATCGCTGGTTTACCACAACATAAATCTTATTTGGGAGAATCTGCAGAAAAAACAATGGCATGGTCGTGACATGTGCTCCATATGCAAAAGTGTTACTGTACAGGTATGGAAAAAACTATCAACTCTCATTGGTTTCCCTTATATACAACCTAATTGCATTGTGGAGTCTCTAAAATGGTGTACTCAGAAAACTACTTGGAGAGCCATCCCACTTTTCTTATTCTAGGCGATTTGGAATTGGAGAGAAATAAGTAATTTTTTAGAGTTCTCCTTATAATTTCTATATGGTTGTTGATAAAATCATCACAAATCTTTCTATTTACTCCACACAAACCCATGCTCTAATGTTAGACTTCACAAGCAAATCAATACTATAAATAAAAATAAATTAGATTTTATTTTATATAAAATAATTTTAAATAAAAAATAATATTTATTTTTTTATTTTATTTTTATTTTATTTTTTAATATATATATTAATAATTTTTTTTTGTAAAGTATAAAATTTAACCCATTAAATCATACAAACTCTAGATAATATAGGGTTTTAACCTCAACTTTATCAAAGACAAGATAATATAGGTTTTTAACCTCAACTTTATCAAAGACAAGATAATATAGGCTTTTAACTTCGACTTTATCGAAGACAAGATAATATAGGTTTTTAACCTCGACTTTATCAAACACATTATATACGGCAAATTATGAATGGCATATGTGCTTTTAATTTTTTATAAATTTCTCTAAACATGTAAATAACAAAAAAAAATATTTGCTTGCCTTGCAAAAACGAAAATATATATTATATATATAATTATAATTTCTTTAATTATGGCATGTGGCGACATATCAAATTTTTATTAATAATAAAAATTTATATTAGTTTCCATGTAAGACGCCCCAAAGCAACTAGAGCTCTTGTGCGTAGTCAATAGTATATTTTACTTTTATATAATAATAATAATAATAATAAAATGGCTTGCATACACATGGAAAAAACACTGAAGTTACCTTTTATATAAGAATAAAAAATTTATATTAGTTTCCATCTACAAATGGCCAAAGCAACTGGAGCTCTTTACTTGGTCCATTAGTAATATTTTATTTTTATTATAATAATAAAAAAATATTACAATGGGCTTGCCATGCCAAATATGAAAAAAGTAAAAGTTTAAGAAGGAGATCTAACTTCAAATCCAAATCAACCATGGCCTTGGATCTTTATTAATTATTTAGATTGACTATTGCATTTATAACAATATTGAGAAACATGTTTATTTTGGAATGTTTTTTTTTTTTTTCAGAATTTTAATTACTAATTAATATTTAACTAAATATTATTTTGATATTTGTTATTTTAGATTGAATATTGTATTTATAACTATTTTGAAAAATATGTTTATTTTTGAATGTTTTTTAAGAGTTTTAATTTAATAATCAATATTTGTTAAGTGGATGGTAGGTATTTAATTTCATAGAATATTATAGATATTATACACAAATCAAATAAAAGATTGAGATTTATTTCCAAAGTAGTAATTCTTTTTGTCTTTTTAATTAAATTCATTAATTGAAAAAATGATATACAAGTGTCATATAAAATGAGTAATTGTTTTTTGAGTATGTGATATTGATAAGCCATGATACTTGCCCATGATATTGTAACAAAACCCATTTATAAATTGAGAATCTTAGTGATAAATCTTTATGATTAAGAATCTTATTATATGTTTTTTTAAACATGTATATGTTTAAATTATATACTATTTATTTTGTTTAATAATTATTATTATTTTTTAAATGAAATAAATTCACTTAAAATTATTGATGTTTTTAAATTTAACCAATTAAATGTATGGTGAAGTAATTGTTTTAAGTTTATTATAAATTAAGTAGCTATATGGTGAAGTCATTGTTTTAGTTATTATAAATTAATGTCTATATGGGAAGTAACTATTTTAGTTTTATAATATATAAATATAATTAGTAACTCTTTTAATTTATTATAAATTAATTTCTATTGACATTTAGTAGCCATGTAATTTATATAATTTCATTAGTTTACCTCATAGCCTTATTTTCTTAGAACACAGGAATGGAGTTAACCATGACAGTCACTTAAACCCTAAACTCTGAAATAATATAAAGAGTGAAGTTATCTATTTGATTTTTGGCCAAAATGGCAACGAATTTCCTGGGAACAAAATTAGAAACATAATATCATGTACTCAAGTTACCTAAGAAATATATGACGATGTCCATGCACATCGATTGAGTGGAAGTTCATTTCTCACCTAGTGATTGGACTATTGACAACAAGAGTAGACTCAATGTCACTAACATATGGTTCCCGAAGAGCAATGGGTTCACACAATTTTATAAAGTGGGAAAAGTTTTAAAAAACCAAGCTTCAATAGAATAGTGTGTTTATATGCATGATTCACTCACGGTGCTTGTTTCCTACCAATGCAGTTGGTGGAGAGGGCACTAGCAAGATTCCCAATATCTCGCAAGGATCTTCTTTGTTATCACAAACTCTAATTTTTTCAATTTGTTGGGATTCACATACATCATTAAACACCCAATACTTGCCAGCTAAAGTAAACCAATAGAGGAAACTCAATTGAAATCACATAAACACACTTATCTCATAAAATCACCTGTAACAAACAAATAGAGAAAACCAATTGAAAACAATTTTCTGAGAAGCAACCCAGAATTAGCCAATGAACAAAAACATAAAATCCCATGTAACAAACTAATAGAGGAAACCCAATTGAAATCAATTTTGTTAGAAGAAACAGAGAATTAGGGAATGAACAAAAATAACAATGGAGATGAAGCCTCAGTTCTTCAATGGCGACTCCTGAGTACATGGGGAAGAATACCCCCTGCTGTAATTCACTCAAACTCCATTCGTAGAAAACCCGCTTCCCAAACTGGACACTTAACTTGATGGAGCATATTGTTTCTTGATGTCGACAAAGTAGGGTTTCCAAGGATAATGAAAACTTTGCTTCATATGCTGAAAATCCTCAGTGTGAGAAAAACACCATGAAGATGTAGAGAAGCTTTTGATGTATGCATTCTGTTATGTTAAATAACTTGATCAAGATTTATGATTATGCCCTGTTGTTTGAGGTAGATTTAAGGTATTTGATCTTTCCACAATTTTGATATAGATTCACTTGATGCTCTTCTAAATGCCTTTGAATCAGATTTTAAGGTATTTGATCATTCTCTGAACTTTATATTGATTCACTTGGTGTTCTTCCAAATGCATTTGAGTAAAAACAATTGCCATGAAACAACTATTACATTTTGCAACCGAGTTGTGATGGAATTCCTCTTAGTCTCATCAACCTACTCTACTGACATAGTTATGCTTTTGGTGGCAAATAGAGAAACCCAATTGATATCAATTTTGTGACGAGAAGTAGAGAAAAACAAATGAATGTGGAACTATTTAATAATAACCAGTATATATCCATTTTAAATACATATCTAATATGAGCCGAGAGGGATTCAATCTCTTGAACAAACATTTTTAAAATATTTTGTATAGTTTATTAAATTTTATTTTATTTTTTTCAATTTTTTTAATTCTTATTTAGGTCGACATGATTAAAATTTCAACGACGAACAGACAAATTTCCACATCATACTAAGCTGTAGAATAAGCCTCTCAGCTCAATAACATTCTTATTAGAGATAAAGCGCCAGTTCTTCAAACACAAAGAAAAGAATACCCCATGCTCTAATTCACTCAAACTCCATTGTAGAAAACATGCTTCCCAAACCAAACAATTAACTTGATAGACCTTATTGTTCCTCGATTTCATCAAAGCAAGGTTTCCAGGTATGATGAAAGCTTTGTTTCATATGCTAAAAATCCCCTGTGTGAAAATACCTGAATGCAAAAACACCATAAAGAGGTAGAGTATCTAATTAACAAGATGATTGTGAAAATACCTAAATGCATGGATCATGCTATATTAAATAACTTGATCAGTAGATATGATCATGCCCAATTGCTAGAAGCAGATTTCAAAGTATTTGATTCCTTCCTTTAATGCTCTTATAAATGCTTTTAAGACAATAGCCAGGACACAATTAATGTTTTGTTCAACTAGCCAGGTTGTGATGAGGTTCCTTTCACTGTCTCAACTTACTCTACTGACAGGCATCACTGGGAAGAGTACCCCATACTCTAATTCACTCACACTTCATCACTGTGATGAAAACCTGTTTTCAGAACCAAACAATTAACTTTGATGGACCCTATTGTTTCTTGATGTGATCAGAGCAGGGCAGGGCTTCCACGCATGATGATACTTTTTCTGCATATACTTAGAAACCCCTACGTGAGAAAAGCACCATAAAGAGGAAGAGAATCTGCTCAACAACATGATTGCAAAACACTTTCAAATTATGAATCCTATCTTGTCAAATGTTCATACCCAATTGTTAGACAAAACAACATGCCTGCAAAAAACTTTCAAATTATAATTCCTGCCATGTTAAATGTTCATGCACAATTGTTAAACAAAAAAACATGCCTACAAAAAACTTTCAAATAATAAATCCTACCATGTTAAACATTCATGTCCCATTGTTAAACAAAATACATGCTTATAGATCCTACATGTTAAATGATCATGCCCAATTGTTACACAGATTTGAAAGTATTTGAACTTTCTCCTTCGATGTACTTTTAAATGCATTGGCTTAAAACAATGGCCATGAAACAACAACTATTGTATTCTTAAACCAGCTAAGTTGTTATGGAATTCCTCATAGTTTTGACGTGTTAAGTTGTTATGGAACTCCTCAATAAAGACCATGACCATGCATTAACTCGTTGCATAGTTAATTATTAGCTCATCTTCGGGAATGATGCGATATTATGCCTTGAGTTAATTATAGGTTAATTGTTTCCTTTTTCATCTTATTTGGCGGATATGAAAGATTGATATTTAAAAGACAAGATGGAAAATAACAAGGGAATCATTAATTTTGAATAAATAATAATTAATTATTTAATGTTTATTGTTCGTTTTGTTTTATTGGGTTATGTTATGTTTAGGTTGATGGTAGATTTTGAAATTTAAAATCTAATAAATAAAACCAAATTCAAACAATTAACTTCACTTGTGTGCAAAGTGGCCGTATATTAAATCTCAAGTTTAGCATTAAAAGTTTGGCATGAAAATTATGTAGTCTCGTAAGAGTAAGAACAAAAGCTACCAAATTCAAACAATTAACTTCACTTGTGTGCAAAGTGGCCGTATATTAAATCTCAAGTTTAGCATTAAAAGTTTGGCATGAAAATTATGTAGTCTCGTAAGAGTAAGAACAAAAGCTATGGATAAGCGGAAAAGTTAGGCTGGTGCGTTCAATCCAACCACTAAGTACCAACACTTTAATTAAACCCCTTTAACGTGGGAGACAGATTAGATAGACTTTGTGTGATTAGATATTTTCTATATATAAAAAAAGCTATTTTGGTTAGTAAGTTAAATTATTTTATATATAGTGTAGTTTAGTTTATATTTGAAATAGACTTTGTGTGATTAGATATTTTCTATATATAAAAAAAGCTATTTTGGTTAGTAAGTTAAATTATTTTATATATAGTGTAGTTTAGTTTATATTTGAAATAGTCTTTTTCATCTGAATTTTCA
Organism: Pinus taeda; assembly: GCA_000404065.3. Taxonomy (NCBI): domain Eukaryota; kingdom Viridiplantae; phylum Streptophyta; class Pinopsida; order Pinales; family Pinaceae; genus Pinus; species Pinus taeda. The sequence continues at coordinate 72,432 of APFE030587193.1, forward strand.
TATAATTTTAAGTAAGATTGTGTATTTTCTTATTTAAAATATAATTTTGAATGTATAAGTAGATTTAGCACCTTACAAAATTTCTTGGGCATTAGAATTGTGTAGATTTGAATTTTGGTTAAAATTAATCAAAAATTTCATATATATATAATAATATAATTTTTATTTTATATTTTGATTTGATTTATAACATTTTTTCCATATTCACTTGGGTTTTAGTTTTAATTTTTATTTATTTCATTTTATTTTTATTTGACCGAGTAAAAAAACGTTTACATAATATAATATAATAGGACATGAATCAAAACATCAACACAAATAAGAAGTTGTGATAGATACACAAGAATTTATTCAAAGCTATCCACATCAAAAGCCTAAACTCAGAATTAACAAGAGATTACAACATCTCTTCCATAGTAGATGGAAGAGTGTCTCTCAGCACAATAACTACAACTAGCCTAAATCCATCTCAATTCTAAATCTACTTAGTGTCGAGAGGAATCAAATCACCACTTTTCACTCTAAAAGAGGTTTGCACCTCAAGAGATTTCATCGCGGGTATTTGGTAGATCCGGAGTTCAGATGGATCTAAACTAGTATATATATATATATATATATATATATCATTGAATAACCATAGGTTTTCAAAAATCTGGAGCCCAAAAACCATCAATGGTAAATTGACTATTTTACCTCGAATTTTTTTTGAATTATTAATTTTATTTTATTTTTAGATAATTTTACCAAATCAAATTATTTACATAACAGGACAAGATAGGACATTACAACATCTCTTTTTCATACTAGGTAGAGAGCACCTCTTGATCTTCTTTCTTCAAGTTCCTATAAATTCTTGCCCAAAAACCTCATTAATTCCATTTTGTAGATTGTCACTAATGCCATTAAAATCTCTTCTATAGAAGCCTCCATTCAACAATTTATTTTAATTATTAATTTTATTATATTTTAGGTAATTTTACCAAGTCAAAATATTTACATAACAGGACAAGATAGGACATTACAACATCTCTTTCATACTAGGTAGAGAGCACCTCTTGATCTTCTTTCTTCTAGTTCCTATAAAATATTGCCAAAAACCCCATTAATTCCACTTTGCATATTGTCACTAACGCCATTAAAATCTCTTCTATAGAAGCCTCCATTCAACAATTTATTTTAATTATTAATTTTATTTTATTTTTAGGTAATTTTCCAAGTCAAAATATTTACATAACAAGACAAGATAGGACATTACAACATCTCTTTCATACTAGGTAGGGAGCACCTCTTGATCTTCTTTCTTTTAGTTCCTATAAAATCTTGCCCAAAAACCCCATTAATTCCATTTTGCAGATTATCACTAATGCCATTAAAATCTCTTCTATAGAAGCCTCCATTCAACAATGACTTATTCCCCACACCCCTCAAACTCCCAAAATCTATGGGCTTCCAAATATTCACAAACCTGGGGTCCCTCTTAAAACCATTGTTAGTACCAGTGGGGCCTTGACCCATGCTCTTGGCTGATATCTAGCCTCTAAGCTTCAACATTTTGTGCGATCCTCCCCCTCTTACGTGAAAGATTCCATTGATTTTATTCTTAAAACCGAAGATATCCTTGTTGATGATCACAATATATTAGTGAACTTTAACATTGTGACTCTAATCAATAAAATCATGGTTCCTCAAGCCATTGATCTGCTCTTTGAGCTTGTCGATTCTGAAACTCTCAACCTTGTTAAGAAATGCCTCATCCACTTTCTTTTCTTTCAAAGGCATCATTTATGACAAAACTAAAGGTATGGAAACGGGTTCATCCCTATCTCTTGTTGTCGCTTAGATCTTCATGGAATTCTTTGAAACCAAAGCTCTCGACTCTTGGCATCAAAAATCAAAGTGATGTATCTGATTTGTCGATGACAATTTTGTCACTTGGCAACACGGACTGACTATGTTGAATGCCTTTCTCTCCCATCTCAACAACGTTTTTCCTCATATTCAATTCAACATGGAAACTGAAAGTGATAAATCCCCTTCCCTTATGTCCTCATTATTCGGCAACCTGATGGTTCCCTAACGCATCAAGTCTACTAAAAGAATACCCACACTAATTGGTATCCCCATGTCCATTCCCACCTCCACCCATCCCAAAAATTAGATGTTCTCAAAACTCTCATCTCTTAAACCTTCAAAATATCTGCTCCTCGATACCTTCCCTCAGAAAAAGCCCACCTTTTCCAAGCTTTAGAACCAATGGCTATATATCATCTCAAATCCATAAAGTTTTTCATGCTATCTCTAATCCCAAGCCCCTCTCTTTTTTCTCCTCTCCTCCCCAAGGTCAAGTCTCTCTTCCCTATATTAAGGAGACCACTAACCTCATTTCTAAAATCTTATCAAGAAGGAACATTAAAAAAAAAAGTTAAACTTCATAAAACTTTGAAGTAGATGTTCCGGTCAACCAAAGATAAGTTTGACCCCATGCTATGTTCATGAGTTTATAAGATTCCTTGTTCATGTGGAAAGGCTTATATTGCCCAGACAAGTTATCCCTTCAAAACCCGCTTGAAGGAGCATATAATTGATAGCAACCATCTCTATTTATCAAAGTCAACATTGCAAAACACTCTTTTAATTCAAAACACCTTATTTATTCTTATCAATCCAAAATCTTAACCGTTGTTACTTTTTACAACTCTTGTATCATCAAGGAAGCTCTCAAAATCGAGAAACACCCCAATAATTTCAATAGAGAAGATGTATTTAAAAAAAGCCAATCTTGAAAACCTACTATCCATCAACTTTCTCATCAAAATTTCTCGTCCCCTTATCCATCTCCTCCCCTTTTCCTCTTTTCTCTTTTCATTATCCTCGGTTATTCCAATCTATCAATCTCAATTTATTTTATCTTCTCCGTTTCTTATTTATTTTATTTATCTATCTTTCATATTATCCTTAACCTTATCCTTTCCCCTTCTCCTAGTTATATCTAGTTACATCCTTATTCCCTAGTTATATCTAGTTACATATTCAAATTTGGATTTTTATGTATATATTTTCATCCTTATTCAAATTTTGAATTTAAATATATTTGTTAATCTTAATTTTATTTTTGTCCCGTTCCTATTTGCTAACTTCAATCCATGAACTCCTCTATTCTTTATACTTTGTTATCCCATTTTTCTCTGAACTCCTAGTGAAGTGTGGATAGATTAAAAATCCTAACACAGTTTCATCCAGCAAATCTTTCACAACTCCTCTATTCTTTATACTTTGTATCCCATTTTTCTCTGATACTTGATGATGAGTGAAGTGTGGATAGATTAAAAATCCTAACACAGTTTCATCCAGAAAATCTTTCACAACTCCTGTATTCTTTATACTTTGTATCCCATTTTTCTCTGATACCTGATGATGAGTGGAGTGCGGATATATTAAAAATCCTAACACAGTTACGTCCACAAATCTGGAAAAGTCTCAATAAATAAATTTACTATCATGATCTAAAGGCTATGTTAACAAAAATCCCATCAAGTTTATGTTGATATCTATTCAAGCACATAAAGGCACAGTACACTGCAGAAGCATACTTGAGAACAAAAGGAGATCTTCCACATTCCACGGCCAAAAGCCCAATGCTATGAAGAGATTACATCCACATGCAACATAGACACCAAATGTCTACGATGAATTGCAATACGCGGCATTTCTTCTCTGGTGGTCACGAGGTCACCACATGCATGAGCTATACAACTGGAAATATAATAATGAAGTGTACAGTGAATCTGAGAATGGATTGCAGCTAAAGAGCTCGTATTACCAAGAATTTCAAATTGCCTGATTGACAACACAATATAACCCATGAAGACTTCTAATAGTACATAAAATTTTCAACCAGAGAATTAAGGTGCAAAAAGATATCGTTCTGTCTGCTTCTAGGACTCATTTCAAGTAACCATTCCCTCCTGACATGGCCATGCTAAAAATCTAATTACCAGTAATCCCCGCAAGAACACACGCCATTCTTAAAATGATGGAAGCGGTTGACATCCCTCACAATTAATTCTCGACAAACAATTTTGGAGATAATCTTGATAGTCATATGACAGGCACCACACACCCGGAGGTTCTTCACAGCTCGAATTGTTGTTCTAGGAGGTGTGCTGATTAGCCCAAAAGCAATTGCCAGCTGTTCACTATGGTGGTAGAGCATGTGCTCCTTGTGCTCCTCCTCCACATCATGCAAAACAAAGTTAGTATCAGGCACATACCCTGCCCCCTTCATCTGCTGAGCCAACACCTCCAACATTGCATAAATCTCGTCTGTTTGTGGATGTAATCTGTCCTCTGCCACAAATGCATGCACCCTGTTCTTGATCTCAATCCAGCTACACCCTGGTTTCTTTTTAACTCCTATGTCTTTCATTAATTTTCTCACTTTTGCCACATCATCCCACCTGCCAACTGCAGCATAGATGTTTGACAGCAGCACATATGGGGTAGCTTCTTGTGGTTCCAACGTAAAAAGAGCTGCTGCTGCACGCTTTCCAAGCTCCACATTGCCATGGATTCTGCAGGCACTCAGCAATGCCCCCCAGACACCAACATCAGGTTCAAATGGCATGTTGTTAATAAATTCCTCTGCCTCATCCAAGTGCCCAGCACGCCCAAGAAGGTCAATGAGGCAAGCATAGTGATCAGCTCCCGGTGTAATTCCATGATCTCTCATCATAGAATCAAAGTACTGCCGGCCTTCATTCACTAATCCAGCATGGCTACAAGCATAGAGAACACCAACGAAAGAGACATGATCAGGCTTCATGCCTGTTCCCAACATTTGTTTAAAAAGCTGAACTGCCTCCTCCCCGTGTCCATGCAGGGCATATCCTGTAATCATCGCAGACCAAGTTACCATATCGCGTTGAGCCATTGTGTCAAACATTTGGAATGCATCATCCACAACCCCGCATTTGGCGTACATGGTAATCAGGGCATTTCCAACAGACAAGCAAATATCAAAACCAGATCTGATTATGACACCATGGGCTCGCCTTCCCTGTATTAACACTGCCAAACCGGCACATGCACTTAAGACACTAGCAAAGGTTAACTCATCTGCCTTCATGCCAGAGTTTTGCATTTTGCAATAGAATTTCAGAGCCATTTCATTATGCCCAAGTTGGGCATATCCCGTAATCATGGTAGTCCACGATGCCACATCCCTTTCAGGGATATTCTCAAACAGTTTCAGAGAATCCACTATGCTTCCACACTTGGCGTATCCTGCAATCATTGTATTCCATGATATTATATTTCGTTCAGTCATTTTATCAAACACTTTGCATGCATATTGTATTTTTTCACATTTAGCATACATATCCACAAGGGCACTTGCAACAAAAACATTGGACTCAAATCCAGATTTCATAGCAAAGGTATGTACCTGCCTGCCCTGTTCCAGAGCTGTTAAGCTTGCGCATGCACTGAAAGCACTTGCAAAGGAAAATTCGTCAGCCTTTATGCCCGCCTGTTGCATTTCACAAAAGAGCCTCAATGCCTCCTCAGAATACCCAAATTGAGCATAACCTGCAAACAGAGCAGTCCATGAGACCACATTTCGTTCAGGCATTTTGTCAAACAGTTGACGCGCATCCATGATTTGTCCACATTTTGCCAATCCTGCAACCATTATAGTCCATGAAAACACATTCCGCTCCGGCATTCTCTGAAACACGTTGCTAGCATCCATTACTCTGCCGCACTTGACGTACATGTCAACTAACCGATTCCCTAAAAAAATACCAGCATTAAATCCGGTTTTGATCATGTGGGCATGGATTCTCTTGCCTTCTGTAATTGCCTTGAGGTTTATACAACATTTCAAAAGACACGCATATGTACTTGGGACTTCTCGTTTATTCCCGACATAGACAAAACGCAATGCATCGACCAAGCGTCCTTCCTCGCAGAGTCTGCTCACATTGTCCACTAAACTGCGAGGAGTGTTGTTCAGTAAATTTCGTGCCTTGTATTTTATTTTGGGATTTCCTTCCAGAGATGAAGAGAACGTGGTTGCAACGTTTTGGTTGTAGTGACCGAGGGCTGATATTACAGTTCTATTGCGAATAATGTCCAGCTTATTCATTGCACAATTGGGATATAAATGCACAATTGATCGTGACTGTGCAAGACTGCAAGCATGGTGTGTGTCCTTTAGAATATGTAGGGTACATTGGTTTTAGCGAATTCACCTGACTTCTCAAACACAGACCATTCGTGGTACGTTAAAGACCAACTTTCATTGCTGGCTAACTTCACTGTCAACGAGTTGGCAGTAAATTTTTATGTTATACCATTTTTCACTTCTGACTTCAGTAGATCAATAGAATTTTATTGCACTCTTTCAAACATTCGTACGGGACAAAAACATCGTTACAATTGGGATGAAATGTAATCCATATTGAAAACATTTAATTAAATTAAGTGAAAAAATTATTCCGTTTTAAGTTTTTCATCATATTTTCTTCTCATCACACTTTCATATAATATAATCTTTTGACTTAATTTATATTTGTGTTAAATATGTTGCATAACATTTACATTAATATATTAAATTTTTGTATGATTTTGAAACACGAAAAATTTAAAAATTCATACTCATTTTAAAATATAAAAGTTTCACAAAATTTATATATATATAATACATATTTATTGTGTAACTTTTGTGTAATTATGTTCATAATTAACATGTTTTTTTAAAATAAAATAAAATATTCTCTGAATAAATAAATAATGTTGACTATAATAAAAAAAACAAAAATAAATATATATGTTTGGTATGAAGGAGATGTTGTAAAGATATTTCATTCTCATTCTCGCGATAAATAAAATATTTCAAGCCTTGAGGGTTAGCTCAATTGGTGGAGTCCCCATTATTAAAGCACCTTTGTTATTGATAGGTCACAAGTTCAATTGTCTCGACTCCCTTGGAGTTAGGCTCCATGGTTGAACTTGGGTGAATCTACGTGATACAAATATTATATGGAGGCGCGAGAGTACTAGAGGAACAATAAAAAATAACCAACAACAAACATGAAACACAATAAACACAATATTTACCTTGGGAAAACCCCAACTCCGAAGAAAACACTAGCCCAATGAAATTTCACTAGATCCATTGGCCAAAACCTTGACCAAGCCAGCAAAGTGAGCCTTCACCACTCACCTCCCCGACCCATTACAATGAAATCTTCTCATCCTTGTAAAGGCACCATCACATGCAATCCATGGGCAACCAAAAAATTATGCACCCAAAACCACTACTAGACGTGATCAATCTTTGACATTTTTCCCTAAGTCAAGTTCATTATAGCTTATTGATTTGGCTTTTTAATAATGTAGTGTCTCAATGTTCATTATAGCCTTTTCAGTTGCCAATTGGGTGTATCCCAAGTGGTTGGGAGGGTTTAATGATAACCTCTCCACCTAGTGTTGGGCACGAGATCCCCAAAGGAAAGTTTTGGGGCTTAAAGCCCAGATTTTGGCTAAAAAGTGTAAATCCGATGTAAAGACTTCACATATCGTGGGCGTGGAGCGTGAAGTTGTAAATGAGTCATAGGGTTGTCCACCCTCAATTTTGTAATGTAATATCAGCTTTAGAGATCTACCCCTGGTCCGCGGACCATGAGATTGTATAAATTGAGCAAGGCTCTAAGTTGTAAAAACAGAGAAGAATCGAAGGAAGAATGAAAAAATGAAGAATTGAGTCTTATCTGAAGTGTAATTCAAGTCTTGGGGTCATGGAGTAGGAGAAGGCTTTGCAGCTAAGTGCGCAGAGGCCTAGTAGTTCATAGCTGAGTGTGCAGGGTAAGTCGAGTCTGTAACCATTGAGGCATTAATAAAGAGAAGTTTTCACATCAATTATGTGTATCTATTTCCAGTTTTTATGCATTGAGTATATTGGGTATGAATTGCAATTTTACTATTATATGGTGCGCGAACATATATGATTGTGTTGATTAAGTAAATGTAAGATAAAGTCTTTGTTTTCGCGAAGTTAATTAACATTTGTAAGAGGATAAGTAAGACATGAAGTATAACTTGGGGAAATAGTGCAGAACGCTGCCCTAGCGACGGGAAAGCACCTCAACCCCTGGTTAGGGCTACGTAAAAGGCGATTATGACAGATCACAAAGGTATTGAAGGTTAGAACAATGTGCGAAGTGACCTGCGCGCAAGCAGGCACAGTTGGACTAAATCGACACCTTAGACATCTCAAGGGTGCGGAAACTTGGTTCCAGCATCCCCCCATACTGCTTCAGGTGAGACTTCAGTCCGCGCTCCGCGGGCTGATGCCGAAAGGGCTAGTAGTGTAGGGATTTGCTTGGTTAAATAACTCCGAGCCTGGGTCAGGCCCCCTCAAGCCAACAAATGGTTCCCTTGCCGGGACCAGAATCTGCATAGAGATGTTTGATGTCGTATCATTGGAATCTAACTAAGAAGGAAATTGAAGGTTGGTTGGATAGGAGAATTCACGAGTTCATGACGCAAGAGAATAGGAATCCATGACTGACAAAAGAGGAGTGGTTAGACTACTACTTGTACACATAAATCCACAAAATCTTCTTCGCATCTTTCCCTACTGAGTTGTACGAGTGGATTGCGAAGATAGTAGATAGCCAAGGAAGGTGGAAGCTCGACGGTCCTATTGTGTGGACCCTAGAGTTGGTGCATAGATTGGAAGCATCAGAGGATAAGATCGCCCACTCTTTTGACACTAGCTTGATCGAATTATAAGAGGATTCATTACTAAGTTTGCGATAAATACTTCAGTCAGCTATAACGAGGCAGAGCGACGCTTTCTCAAGGGACCGTGAGGTAAGTACGTAAAGTCTTTGAATACCTGGATTAAAATGTTATTGTGTGAAAAGACGGTTATGCAATTACCTTGATGTTTGGAGCTACGCGAAGTGGAAAAACCTACAGGAATGAAGGAAATAAGGGACTAGAGAATAGCCCTTTGATTTCATCTCTGCGAGGGGATGAGGAAGAGCTCGTGAAGGTCTCTCTGCGAAGTGTGATCAACTTGATAAGGCAAAGAATTCCACGCATACCACCCCCACCCACACCGCCACTAGCTTTCACCACCATCACCTCCATCTTCACCCGTACCACCTCCGCCACACCGTGACTCAATATGGCAAGCACGATAAAGTTGCCTGTGTTCAAGGGATTGGGAAATGAGGATCCAAACCAATTTTGGTTCGTTGTAAGAGCTGTATGGGAAGCACAAGGGGGTTACAAATGACAATATAAAGAAAGTGACATTGGTTAGCGCTCTGCAGGATCGCGCGCTGACATGGTACATTAAACACTCAAATGATAATCCGAATGCGGGAATCGTGGATATCCAAATTGTGCTAAATAAGGAATTTAGTTGACCGAAGTTAGAAGCATAGTCGATCATTGGATTCAAAGAGATCACAATGCTACCAGGCAAGACTCCTTGGGAGCTGGATCAGAGGCTGAAGTGTATGATTCACGAAGCTAATATGAATCTGACGAATGGACAACACCGTAAATGGTTTGTAGCATCATTAATGCCACATTTGAGGAGCGCGATGTCGCAACAGAAGTTAACGACTTGGGCAGAGGCCTTAGAGATCTCGATGAGGTTGCATGAGACCCCAATGCAGGATCCTAACTTGGGAGTTCAGCAGATCCACGCGCAGTTGAATAATTTATGCCTTGAGATGCAGACTCTGAAACAAGATAGAAAAGCTCGACCAAAAGTGCGCAAAGAGGTGTGGTGCATAAAATGCAAGGGTCGGGGTCATGATAAGGACCTCTGCCTAGTGTTCGCAAATTACCTCGCGGGAGGAGGATCGATGCCCTTAAGACCAGAAGTGAAAGTAGGCCCTAGCGCGATGCCTTCTTTGTGGTTCGAATTTGTCAAATAGGGGGAAAGCATGCTATAGACAACTGCCATTTGTTACAGAAGTACACACATAATTCACAGTAGTTGCTCTGTAATTTCTACAGGTTGTTGGGACATGATGAGCGCACTTGTAGAAGCTATGAGTTGATGATGGATAGAACTCCCACTTACAGAGTTCAGAGCAAAACGCAACCCCTACACGAGAATGCAAGGATGGCACAAACCGGGTTTCAGGGGCGCGAACGAGTCCGAGGCAAAGCAGGACCTGGAAGAGGTTGTGAATAGTTGATATGATACAATTGCGGAGGGCCAAGACATTATGCTTGCGATTGTACGAACCCAACACGTCCTTCGTGTTTATATTGCACCTTGTTTGATCATGAGACAAAAGATTGTCCTACGCTGATAGCTAAGATACGTGACAAAGGAGCACTACCACCTCCCCCGACTCAAAACATGTAGATGATGAGGTCTGAGTGGCACGAGGAAGATCCAAATGTGAACATTGTGCTCCGAAGTGGAATTGCTACGAGAGATGACAAAGGCAAACATCTAGAAGATAGTACTTGGGTTTGCAAAGCTCTGACGAAAGAAGCGAAGTTTGATTTGTAGCACACTCGGGAAACTTTCATGGAAGCTAAGAAGAGCTTCGCGAAGGCCTCCACTTTAGGAAGAAAAGATAGACTAGAGCCAGAGATGGATCCATCCGTGCTCACAATGTTCCTGGAAACATGTATGAAGTTACTACACGACAGTAAAGCTGTAAAAGGATTACAGGAACTCACTAATAGATGTGTTGGGACTGCGCTAGGAGAACCACGCGTAGTCTAGAAGATTGGAAAGCATAAGACGAGGACGGGAAGGGAAATGAGGCTAACTGCATAGATTGGAGAATATTAGATGGACCAAGTAATTCTGGATTTAGGATCGGATGTGAATGTTGTGCCGAAGCAGACATGGGAGCGCATGGGGAGACCTACGCTGCAGTGGTCTCCTATTCAGCTGCGAATGGCGAACCAACAAAAAATAATACCCATGGGGCGATTTCAGGGAATCACTATGGATATTGATGGAGCTAGCGCGCTAACAGACTTTGAAGTGATAGAGATTGTTGATGACAACAATCCATACCCCGCACTCTTAGGAATTGATTGGGCCACCGACATGAACAGAGTAATTAATCTGAAGAAGCACAAGATGATTTTTTAGAAGAAGTCACTATGTGTAGTTATACCCATGGACCCTGGTGAAGGATCGCGCTATACAAAGCCGGTGCGCGACTATGAAAGTGACGATGATTTGGACTGCATCTACAAGATAACTACGTGAGAGCAAGGCTGGGTAAATCCTACCGCAGATTGGTGGATTTCATGGGAGCACGAAATCTCCCATATGTTAGATTCTGATGAGGAGATAGAGCGTTGGCAGAATCGGTTACACGAAGTAACCACGCTGAACTGCAATATGATGACAAGATCACTGCGTTGTCTATCGATAGAAGTGCGAGACTTTCCTACTTATGATGGGTTAAGTGAGGTAAATTCTTTTTTGGATAAATTTGAAAGGGAGGCACCTGAAAAGAAATGTTTCCAGGCCTTGAATTGGGTACTGCGCGCTACGCCCGTGAGGTGGTGGGGTATGCACAAAGGGAGCTTTGATGACTGGCGCGAATGTAGGAGGATGATGCACACATGGTTTGGGAAGCCTAGAGTGTGATTGGCTGATAAATATAATGGGCAGGATGTTCCACACACACATCTACCCAAGTGGATGTAGGCATATGGAAAACAACCCACGCAGATGTGTATGAACTCCGCGCTGCGAGGTATGGTTAATAAGCGTGTGTTGGGGGGACAGATCTGCAGTTAGCTCTTAGGGTTGGATAGACAGTATGTGGGAAGAACAATCACACAAAAGGTTATCCACGCGGAAGCATTTGACAAGGTGTGCAATGCACTGAACAAGGTACGTAATGCGCAATGAAGTGATTAGGACCTATGCGTACCCGTACAGACGCCTTTTCAGCTGGTCGAGGGAGTAGAAGCCGTAATTCCTATGGAGTCTATCATGTCTAGTCCACGCATAGTGGTGCTCATAGGGGTAATGGACTGCGAAGCCCTGGAAGAAAAGGTCACACTGTTGGAAGAGCTCGAAGAAAAACGGTTGGGACTCAATGAAGAGATCCAACAAGGTGACCTTAGGCTCCAAGAACTCATGAATGAAAGAGTTTGGTTGAGGGAGAAAAGCGCCATGGTGGAAGTGGAAGTCAAGAAGCTTGAGGAAGGAATAAAGAAAGACTTTCTTGATAGAAAGATCATAGTGACAGAGCAGGAGGAGCTCAATTATAGTGACGAACTTGGGGACTACTACCGAGAGTTTCTCAGTTTACTACATGGGATGGGATTGTACATTATTAAGGAAATCACAGATGGTGGCGTGGTGCAGTTGGAGAAGTTAAATAGTGAACTCTTCCCAGGAAAAGTAAATGGTAGTCAGTTGAAGCCTTACATAGGTGGCCCATCCATCTGACTAGCCACAGGAAGCATAGTCTTAGCACTCCAGGCAACTGGAAGGAGGCGCGGGACTATAAACTACTCTGCCCGTGAGCTATGTGATGTCAGGATTGCGCGCAATAGTGAGGTGTCACAGGGTCCACGATAGCGCAAGGGTAACTGCGTTGCCGCGCGGGTTGGATGGAAAGTGACCGTTATAGTCACTATTCACGATGTGATGCTTGGCTTGAGACCAAATGGAGTGGGTGGTAGGCATTTAAGGCGAACTTTATGGGCTAGATTTGGGAAAATTTGTCACCAAGGGAGCATTAATGGACCGGATTTGGGGGGAACAGTCGAATTCCAATTCAAAAGACATTATAAATTACAAAGGGCTGCCCAAAAAACAACACTTGGCCATTTGAGAATTGAGCTATTGCGGTGGCCCTTGTACAACGACTCGCGTGGATGCAACATGAAAAAGAGCTGAAGGAACAGGTAGACGTTGTGCGACATAAGGAAGTTGTCTTGAAGGCGCGTGTACAATAATGGATCGATGAGGTGTTCATCATTACAACTGCGATTGAATCCAAGCTCGCGCAGATGTAGGGAATGCAGGAACAGGTGCAGGGCAGAAATTCAACTACAACAGGCTCTGAACAACGTGTCTAGGAAGTACAACAGGCAACTGCTTAATGTGCTACCAATCTTGCAGTGGTCTAGGCAGAATTGGGTGGTCTTCATGCGAATATCTCTACATCGACAAAGTGACTTGAGGGTGAGTCACGATGTTTGTGTTGGGGGCCTGTTGGGCGCGGGATCCCCCAAGGAAAGTTTTGGGGCTTAAAGCCTAGATTTTGGCTAAAAAGTATAAATCTGATGTAAAGACTCCACATTTTGTGGGCGCGATGTTGTAAATGAGTCATAGGGTTGTCCGCCCTCAATTTTGTAATGTATTGTCGGCTTTAGAGATCTACCCCTAGTCCGCGGACCATGGGATTATATAAATAGATCAAGGCTCTAAGTTTTAAAAAGAGAGAAGAATCAAAGGAAGAAGGAAGGATGAAGAATTGAGTCTTATTTGAGCTGTAAGTCGAGTCTTTGGGGTCGTAGAGTAGGAGAAGGCTTTGTAGTTGAGTGCACAGAGGCCTAGTAGTCCGCAACTGAGTGCGCAAGGTAAGTCGAGTCTGTAACCGTTGAGGCATTAACAAAGAGAAGTTTTCTCATCAATTTTGTGTATCTATTTCCATTTTTTATGCATTGAGTATATTGGGTATGAATTGCAATTTTACTGTTATATGGTGTGCGAACATATATGGTTGTGTTGATTAAGTAAATGTAAGATAAAGTGTTGTTTACACGAAGTTAATTAACATTTGTAAGAGGATAAGTAAGATACGTGGTGTAACTCGGGGAAATAGCGCAAAACGCTGCCCTAGCAGCATGAAAGCACCTCAACCCTTAGTTAGGGCTACGCAAAAGGCAATTATGACAGCTCACGAAGGTATTGAAGGTTAGAACAGTGCACGAAGTGACCTGCACGCAGGCATGCACAGTTGGACTAAATCGACACCTCAGACATCTCAAGGGTATGGAAACTTGGTTCTAGCATCCCCCCATACTGTTTCGGGTGAGACTTTAGTTCGCGCTCCGCGGGCTGATGCCAAAAGGGCCAGTAGTGTAGGGATTTGTTTGGCTAAATAACTTTGAACCTAGGTCAAGGCCCCTCAAGCCAGTACCTAGGCTCAAGTCTAATTGTGACATAATGTTCCATTGGGAGCTGACTTTGTACTAGTCTTATTTACTATGTGGACACTTTCTTGATTCTTATGAATGAAGAGTAAAAACAAAACAAAATTTATAGCGTTTTCAACATTTTATGATGTACTATGTGGTAAGGCAATAAAAAAAATGTTGCTTTGTTTCAACTTCATTGTTTTCACTTATCCTAAACAACTTCTTCTTCCATAGGTACTTGGGTTCTCATTTTTCTATTCCATGTTATGCTTGTAATAAAGTTTACACGAGAGAAAAAAGTATTTACTATGATTTATTGAGAGGAACAATAAAACATAACCAACACCAAACATGAAACACAATAAACACAATATTTACCCTGGGAAAACCTCAACTCTGAGGAGAAACACAACCTAATGAAATTTCATTAGATCTCTTGGCCAAAACCTTGAGCAATCCAACGAAGCAATCCTTCACCACTCACTTCCTTGGCTCATTACAATGAAGTCTTCTTAGTATTTTAAAGGCTCCATCAAATATAATGCATGGGAAAATTACTATGGGCAACTAAAAACCCATGGGCTCAAAACCACTATTATTACCCAATCAATCTTTGACTATTTCCCCAAGTCAAGTTCATGATACCTTATTTATTTGATTTTTTAATAAATATGGTGTCGCAATGTTCATTATAGCTTTTTCACTTGTCAATTGAGTGTATCCTAAGTGGTTCAGAGGGTTTAATGATAACCGCCCCACCTAGAAGTCGAATTGTGACATAATGTTCCATTGGAAGTTGACTTTGTATTAGTTATATTGACTATGTAGACACTTCCTTGATTCTTATGAATGAAGAGTAATATATATATATATATATATATATATATCACCATTTTTAATTTACTATGTGATAAGGCAATAAAAAAAATTGTTGTTTTCATTTATCCTAAACAACCTCTTCTTCCATAGGTACTTGGGTTGTTCTCATTTTTATATTCCACACTGTGCTTGTAGGAAATTTTACCATAAGAGAAAAAATATCCATTGTGATTTACTGAAATGAACAATAAAAAATAACCAACAACAAACATGAAACGCAGTAAACATAATATTTACCCTAGGAAAACACCAACTCTGAGGAAAAACCCATCGCAATGAAACTTCATTAGATCCCTTGGCCAAAACCTTGACCAAGCAGGTTAAGTGAGCTTTACCATTCACCTCCTTGGTCCATTACAATGAAGTCTTCACAACATTTTAAAGGCTCCATCACATGCAATCCATGGAAAAATTACTATGGTCAACCAAAAAACCATGGTCCCAAAAGCACTACTAACCTGATCAATCTTTGACAATTTTCTCCAAGTCAAGTTCATTATAGTTGTTTGTTTTTAATAGCGTGGTGTCTCAATGTTCATTATATATTTTTCACTTGTCACTTGAGTGTATCTCATGTAGTTGAGAGGGTTTAATGATAACCTCCCCACCTAGGTTCAAGTCTGATTGTGATATAATGCTCCATTGGGAGTTTCCTCTAGTGTACTAGTTATATTGACTATGCATATACTTCCTTGATTCTTACGAATATAGGAAGAGTAAATTTTTTTATAGATTTTTCACCATTTTTTGACGTACTATGTAGTAAGGCAATAAAAAAAGTGTTGCTTTGTTTCAACTTTGTTGTTTTCACTTATCCTAGACAACCTCTTATTCCATAGGTACTTGGGTTGTTCTCACTTTTTTATTCCACACCACGCTTATAGAAAATTTTATTGTGGAGAAAAAGTATTCACTGTGATTTATTGAGAGGAGCAATAAAAAAAATAACCAGCAACAAACATGAAACAAAGTCAACACAATATTTACCCTAGGAAAACCCAACTCTAGGGAAAAACCCATCCCAATGAAATTTCATTAGATCCCTTGGCCAAAACCCTAACTAAGTGGACCAAGTGAGCCTTCACCACTCACATGCCTAGCTCATTACAATGAAGTCTTCCCAATCTTTTAGAGGCTCCATCACATGCAATCCATGGGAAAATTGCAATGGGATGTTAAATTTCCATGAAATTTTGCAACTACTTAGATGAATAACTGAAAACAAGACAACTAAATATTAAAACTAAATTTACTTTCACCAATATACAAAGTTTCTTAACAACTTATAAGTAGCAAAATAAACCAAAGATAAAAACACAATCACACAAATTGATACGCTTGTTTACCCAAGAAACCATAAAGGGAAAAACATGCTATCTTTGTTGCGGTCTTTTATTGATTGTTCTTGAGTAATTGGATCTATTACAAATCAATCTATCTCTGAGAAAGTGTTATGCAATCTATCTCTGAGAAAGTATTATGCTTCTTCTCAATAATCTCAATTGATGCAATTGATCGCGTCTTTCCTTGATCAATACTTGATATGGTCCCTTTAGCATGCAATTGTTCCCTTGCTGCCTCCTTGACTTGCACCGCCTCTTGCTTGATCCTTATCCTTCTTCCTTGCACATTTGAGCCCCTATTTCCTTGCACAGAAGTAGCTCCTATTTCCTAGCACACAATTCCTTATTTCCTAGTGCACTTGTGGCTCCTATTCTCTTGTGTTAATCTCCACAAGTCTCCTATTTCTTAGCACACTTGTGGCTCCTATTTCTTAGGATGCAAGCTTCCTCAAATTTGCACACAATCAATCTCCTAAATACTTGCGCACTTGGGATCTCCTATTTCTTAGGATACAAGCTATCTACACTCTTCACAATCAAGGATGATCTCACAAACTCACGAACTATCTTGTCTCACAAACCTTGTGTACAAAAGCTTATTATTTTTTATGCATTTTTCTTCCTCTTTATAGACCCAATTCGAGCATGCAAGGGGCCTAACTCAATTTAGAAACTCTATTTCTTATCAATGAGTTAACTAATATTCCAATTGATTCTCTCTCTAATCAACACTTAGAATATTAAATAATTTTTCCTTCAATCAATATTGAAGACTAACTCACTCTAACTGAACCTGTAACTACCACCTCATTCTATAGTTAAATTGATGAAGACTCCACTTAACCAAAGGTCCAACTCCATGCATGCCATCTTGATGATTATTGTAGTAAACTAGAAATAAACTCATCCTAATTTAAGTCTAACTCATGAGCTTGCACTCATCCTAAGAGAAAGACAAATTGAGGTCTTCACTGGCTAAGGCACAAGCCATAAGATCTTTACTTGCTACATTTTCAACACTCCCTCTTAGCAAGGAAGGTACTTCTTGAAGAACATCCTCCACCTAGATCTTTCTCCAACACCACCACGTTATCCACTACTATAGTTTCTCCCTCTGAACTAGAATACTTCCTTGCTTCCTGATGTGGAGTTTGTTTTGAAGACATGCTCCTTCCAACCATGCTCATATGATCCACCTTGTACACTCCATCTGAGCATATTATTGACTTTCCCTCTAGCTCTGAGTCTATCAACTTAATCATCATTGACATATACCCAATGTACCTTTATGTCTACTTACTTTATTTGACATAAAGCTAGGAATCTCAACTCGCTCATGGGCCTCCTGATTGGCCCACTTGGCTCTCCTCCTCCCTGTTCTTGGAGTCACTAATTGAATGTCTACCTCCACTCATCCTGGTCTCTTGTCCTCATCATCCTACTGGTTGGCCCACTTTCCAACTAATTGAGACTCAAATTGTGATATTGGCTAAGGCTCCTTCTTGGGAGCTCTAACCTTCTCTCGGTCTAAGGACTCCCTTAGAGCTTTGCTCTCCTCTACCCTCATGTCTCAACTCTATGTACTTCTTGCCTTGTTGCTCAAGGGTGTGCCTATCTCAACCTGTAGTAGGTACATATTCTTCATCCCCACACCTATGTGCTTCTTACATCCAGAAGCTAAGTGCTTGAGGTAAGCCTTACCTTTTTATAAGATGACATCATAACCATTCTCCTCAAGGGTAGCTATTGAAACAAGGTTCTTCTTCAAGCTTGGAGCATAGAGGACATCTCTGAGAGGAAGATAGCTACATCACTCCTTCTCAAAAATGATAGAACCAACTCCCCTAGTTGTGTATTTTCCATTATATCTTAGCTCAATCTAAAATTTCACGTCCTTCTCCTTCTGGAGGCTAAAATACTCCTTATTCATGGTCATGTGGAAGGATGCTCCTAAATCAATATACCATACATTATTGTTTGTTGAGCTTGCCATGCAAGCTATCAATGAGAAATATTTCATGAACTGAGAAGAAAACACAACTATCTCATTGTATTTAGCCACATGATCCTTATTGGAATCCTTCTTTCGATTAGGACACTTAGTGGCACAGTGTCTAAACTCATGGAAATGGAAGCACTTGATCTTGCTCAGATCCCTCTTCTTCTTCTTTCCCTTTTCACTAGACGCGGCCTCTCCTTGGCCCTTCTTTCCCTTGGCTTTGCTACCTTTGCTTGCCAAGGAAATTTTATCCTCGTCCTCTGTAAGATATAATCATGTAGCTCTCGTCTCTCTCCGAATTTCTTCTTGAATGTAGTCACTCGGCAACCTTTACCAACTAGGAATATTCCATCTACCACTTACTGCATCTTGGAAATTCTCCCAAGACTTATGAAGTCTTAGAAGTGCAAAACTCACAAGTTCATTGTCTGTTATCATGCCCACTCCACCTAGCTCACTCGAACCTAGGTGAACTTAGAAAGATATGCGAGGATGCACTCTCCTTTTATCATTTAAATATTTTTTAGCTTTTTCTTCAGAGTAAACTTTCTGGCATCACTGGAACCCTGATACAAATCTAAGATGGCTTTCCACATCTCATATGTTGTCTTCTTCCCATGGAGATGAGAGATAATATGACCTTTGACCCCCTCAAGAATGATTCTTCTCACCTTGGTGTCATTCTTGTTATGTTGGATCAACTATTGGGCATATTTAGGTGTATTTATTTGATTTGTCATGAATTCTAGCACCCCATATCTTCCAACACCACTGAGATCTACTCCTTCCATGAGCAGAAGTTTGAGGCTCCCTCTAAACTATGATCTTCCCCTTAATCCTAGGAATTCCATGTTTTTATCCAAAGAACAACTCTTCAAACTCTAGCACAATCCTTTTTCTTGCTCTGCATTGTTCACTGATTGATCAATTTAGTGTGGGTCTTTATGTTGATTGCTACCCTGATACCATGTTAAATTTCCATGAAAACTTGCAACCACTTAGATGAATAACTAAAAACAAGGAAACTAAATACTAAAACCAACTTTACTTTCACAAATATACAAATTTTCTTAACATCTTATAAGAAATGGAATGAGCATCAAAGATAAAAACATAATCACACAAATTGACATGCTTGTTTACCTAGGAAATCCAAAAGGGAAAAAATTGTTATCTTTGTTGTGGTATTTTGTTAAGTTTTCTTGAGCAACTGGACCTACTAAAAATAAATGTGTCTTTGATAAAATGTTCTTATTCTTCTTAATAATCCCAGTTGATACAATTGATCTCAGCTTGCCTTGATCACTATTTGATCTCAGCCCTCTACCATGAAATTGTTCCTCTGCTACCTCCTTGACTCGCCATGCCTCTTCCTTGATCTTGCTCCTTCTTCCTTTCACAATGGAGCCCCTATTTCCTTGTGCACTTCGCTTATTTCCTTGTGCACAAGGAGCTCCTATTTCCTAGCACACAAGTTTGTATTTTCTAGTGCACTCATGGATCCTATTCTCTTGCGCTTATATTCACAAGTATCTTATTTCTTAGTGCACTTGTAGCTCCTATTTCTTGGGATTCAAGCTTCCTCAAATATCCGCAAAATCAAACTCCTAAATCTTTGTGCAATTGTGATCTTCTATTTCTTAGGCCACAAGCTCTCTATGCTCTCCACAATCAAGGATGATCTCACAAACTCATGAACTGTCTTGTCTCACAAACCTTGTGTATAAAAAACTTATTATTTCTTGTGCCTTCATTCTCCTCTTTATAGACCCAATTTGATCATGCAAGAGGCCTAGGTCAATTGATAATTAGAGATATTTTGATTTCTAAAATGGGCCTCCTAAGGAATATTATAAAATAATAATGGAAATAATAAAATAATATTAGATTATGTCATCAAATTTTAGAGGGAAAAAAGAAAAACCTACTTTTTTCCACTCATATTTTGAACTTATCTCCCTACGATTTTACTCAAATTTTGAGTGGGGGCACTCATTGGATGTGGAATTTAATTCCTCATCCAAGGAGTACCCATGTTGCATACTTTTGATGGAGCCTGCTACATGAAAAAAATGTGATTATCTATGTTGCATAATTTCGATAGACCCTACTACACGAAAAATGAGAAATACATGACAAAATGTGATTGAAATCATGTTTTCCATGTATTTCTCATTTTTCATGTAGAAGGGTCTATCAAAAGTATGCAACATTGGTGCTCCTTGGATGAATAATTACATTTTTCACCAAAAGTGCTCTCGCTCAAATTTGAGTAAAATCGTAGGGAGACAAGTTGAAAATACGAATTGAAAAAATAGTTTTTTTTTTTTTTTTTTTTTTTTTTTTACTCCAAAAATGGTGAATTATACCCCATGGTTAGCATCATCATATTGAATACTATTGGTTCTTATAAAATTGATTTTGGTTGTACATTTTTGTTTTGAGGCCATTTTAGATCTAAAAATTTCTCTAATGAAACTCGAGTTATGATTGATGAGTTAATTGAGAGTCCAACCAATTCTCTCTCCAATCAACACTTGAAGTATTAACTCATTATCCCTTCAATAAAAATTGAAGGCTCAATTTCTCTAAATAAATTTAAACTGCCACCTGATTCTGTAGTCAAACTAATGAAGGCTCCACTTAACTGAAGCTCCAACTCTATGCATGCCATCTTGATGATTATTCTATTAAATTATAAATAAACTTATCCTAACTAAAGTATAACTCATGATCTCACACTCATACTAAGAGAATGACAAATTGAGATATTCATTGGCTAAGGCGCAAGCTAGAAGACCTTTACTCACTACACTTTCAACACTCCCTCTTAGCGAGGAATGTACTTCTAAGAGAATATCCTCCACTTGGAACTATCTCCAACACCACCACGTTATCCATTATTGTAGCTGCTCCCTTTAAACAAGAAAACTTCCTTGCTTCCTGTTGTGGAATCTGGTCTAAATAATTTTTCCTACCAACCATGCTCGTATGATCCACCTTGTACACCCCATCTGAGCATACTATTGGTTTTCCTTCTGGCTTTGAGCCTGTTAACTCAACCATTAGTGTGATATACTCGGTGTACCTTTGTGGTTTCTTACTCTATTTGAACATAGAGCTAGGAGTCTCAACTGATCCAAAAAGGATCTATAAATGGCCAAAAAATCAAATTCATTGGATTTGAGCGAGACTAGTGTCATTGCATAGAGCTTGAAAAATTGATTATGGTGCAATTTGAACGGGCTCAAACCAAGTCCATATGTGAAAGGTATTACAGTTTGAATTTTTGGGTCAAAACAGGAAAAAAATTCAAGGTCAAAGGTCAATGGTCAATAGTCAATGATAAACAATCAAGGGTCAACGCCTAGTTAGAGACCTCCACATGGTCCAATCAAGAGATAGGAAAATTGGCGAATGAAATGATGCCTTATGGCCCTATTGGAAGGTGCCATGTGGCCCTATTGGAGAAAGACATGTGGCTTTGATAGATGGTTAAAAAATTATTGGTCAATGGCCTCAGTAGGGATCAAACACCTAACCTCTTGGCAACAAATGTAGTGTCTTATGGTTACACCATCACATTGGTACTTGTTATGATATAGTCTTTACTTTGTATTAACGTGGATAAGTTTGTTAAACAAAAAAAATGGTGGGGTAGAGCCCACCATATTTTGCAGTGTCACCATAGCCAGTGTCCCCTCCATATGTATAACGATTCAAATAAATCATGGCATATAATGAGGCATCATGGCATGGGTGATACATATGGAATAAATAGTATGTGGATTTTTTTAATGGAAATATATTATGATATGGTGGGATATGGGTTAATACCATATCAAAACAAATATTTTGTATATTAATGTACTGCAGAGTATGGGGAGGTGGGTTTAACCCCCAACCTCCCACATATTATTTTATCAATGCACCATGAAAGGCAGAGTTGAAACTTTATGCAGAAGTTAGTGTTTTTATGCTAAGAAAGCTAGTGACCCAACATAATTTTGGAGGCTAATTTCAGGAGTTGTACTCAATATTTTTTAGTGTGGTCATTTGCATTGGATTTCTGAGGTTGAGTAGAAAATATTGGAACCATTCATATATCCATTTTATGTACTTTTGATGTACTTTGATAAAATTGAAGAATTAATAAAAGAGGCCTCCCCACTAAAGACTAAAGGCCCAGAGATGTAGGATTTTGAGATAAGTTGAACTTTTTTATCAATTTGTCGGTGTATTGTTTTATGGTATGTTTTCCTAATTTTATGATTTTGTTGAGAATTTATCCACAAGTAATTTCACATTTTTATTAAGGCTTTAATTGGTGAAATGATCTCATGCAAATATACTTAACAATTTTATAAACCAAGCATCAAATTTTAACAATCGAGATTTTCAGATCATCAACTCGCTCATGGGCCTCATGATCAACCGACATGGCTCTCCTCCTCCATGTGCTAGGAGTTGTTGAATGAGTGGTTTCCTCCTTTCATCCTAGTCTCTTTTCCTCATCATCGTACTAGTCGGCTCACTTGCCAACTAGCCGAGACTCAAATTGTGATACTGGCTGAGGCTCCTTCTTGGGAGCTCTAACCTGCTCTCACTCTAAGGACTATGTCAGAGCTCTACTCTCCTCAAACCTCATGTATCTAATTTGTGCACTTCCTGCCTTGCTTCTCAAGATATTTCTTGTCTCAAACTGTAGCAATTATAGATTCTTCATCCTCGCACCTATCTACTTCTTACATCCAAAAGATAAGTGCTTGAGGTAAGCCTTACCTCTACTGAAGATGACATCATAACCCTTATCCTCAAGGGTAGATACTAAAACAAAGTTCTTATTTAGCCCTGGAACATAGAGGATATCTCTAAGATGGAGAGAGATACATGATGCCCTCTCAAAACTGACATTACTAACTCCCCTAGTTGTGTACTTTCCATCATCTCCTAGCTCAATCTAAAACTGCATGTCCTTCTCCTTCCGGTCACTCAAATATTCCTTGTTCTTGATCATGTGGAAGGATGCTCTTGAATCAATATACCATACATTATTTTATGTTGACCTTACCATGTAAGTTTTCAATGAGAAATATTTCTGGAACTAACAAGAAAACACATCTACCTAAACTAATATGTCCACGTGATCCTTACTAGACACCTGCTTTCGATTAGGAAACTTTGTGGCAAGTGTTTGAACTCATGGAAATGGAAGCACTTGATCTAGCTCAGATCCTTCTTCTTCTTCTTTTTCTTCTGATTGGACTTGACCTCTCCTTGGCCCGTCTTTCCCTTGGATTTGCTAAATTTTACTACCAGGGAAAATTTTTCCTCATCCTCTATCGGAGTTGATATCCCAGCTTTTGTCCCTATCTAAATTTCTTCTTGAAAATAGTCACTTGATAGCCTTTCCCAACTAGGAATATTGTCTTTACCACTTACTGCATCCTGGAAATTGTCCCAATATTTTTGAAGTATCATAAGAACAATACTCACAAGGTCATTATCTGCTACAGTCACACCCACTCCACCTAGCTCATCTTGAACCTGAGTGAACTTAGAAAGATATGTGATGATGGGCTCTCCTTTTCTCATCCAAATATTTCTTAGCTTCTTCTTCAAAGCAAGATTTATGATGTCATTAGAACCTTGATACAAATCTAAGATGGATTTCCACATCCCATATGTTGTATTCTTCCCATGGAGATGAGGGATAATATGATCTATGACACCCTCAAGAATGATTCTTCTTGCCTTGGTGTTAATATTGTTATTTTGGATCAACTATTGGGCATCTTGAGGTGGATTTATTTGATTTTCCACAAAATCTAGTGCCCCGTTATCTTCCAACACCACTAAGATTTTCTCCTTCCATGAGCAGAAGTTTGAGGCTCCCTCTAAACTATGATATGACCTTAGTCCTAGTCACAACATATTGATATCCAAAGAACTTATCATCAAACTCTAGCACAATCATTCTACTTGATATGCATTGTTCACTGATAGATCAATGTGGTGTTGGTCTTTTATCTTGATCTATCGTTTAATACCATGTTAAATTTCCATGAAACTCTACAACTACTTAGATGAATAACTAAAAACAAGGCAACTAAATATTGAAACCAAATTTACTTTCACCAAGTTACCGTATTTTTTAACAACTTATAAGCAGTGGAATAAACACCAGAGATAAAAACATAGTCACACAAATTAACATGCTTGTTTACCTAGGAAACCCAAAAGGGAAAAACATGTTATCTTTTTTGTGGTATTTTATTGATTTTTTTTAGTAATTGGATCTATTACAAAGAAATTTGTCTCTGAGAAAGTGTTCTACTTCTTATCACTAATCTCAGTTGATATAGTTTGTCTCGGCTTGCCTTGATCACTACTTGATCTCGACACTCTAGCACACAATTTTTCTCTTGTTATCTCCTTGACTTTCCCTGCCTCTTGCTTGATGTTTCTCCTCCTCCCTTGTGTAGTGGAGCCCCTATTTCCATGCTAAATTATCTTAGATCCTTGCACACAAGGAGCTCCTATTTAATAGCACACAAGTCCTTATTTCCTAGTGCACTTGTGGCTCCTATTTCTTAGGATGCAAACTTCCTCAAATATGTGCACAATCAATCTCCAAAATCCTTATGCACTTGTGATCTCCTATTTCTTAGGACACAAGCTCTTTGTTCTCTCCACAATCAAGGATGATCTCACAAATTCGTGAACTGTCTTAATATGTATGTATGTATATATCTTACATGTATGTATATACTTGTATATATATGTATGTATGTATGTATGTATGTATGCATCTATGCATCTATGTATCTAAACCAGGCCTTGGTATCATTGCATATAAGCTCCATAAGGATAGCTTAAGGTTGAGCTATAAGCCTCATTATTTAATTTTACACAAATATACCAGTGCAAGCAGAAGCTCAAGAGAGATAGGTGTAATTGTTCATATACATGCATAAGCAAGTATATGAACACACACACACACAACACACACAGAATATATATATAATATATATATATAATATATATATATATGTATGTGTGTGGTGTGTGTGTGTGTGTGTGTGTGTGTGTGTGTGTGTGTGTGTGTGTGTGTGTTGCATAGAGTTAAAGAAATTCTCCCTTCGTTAAGCACAAAAGGAATCATTGGAGGCTTAGGTTAGTTCTAGTGGTGTGTGTGTGTGTGTGTGTGTGTGTGTTTTATGTTAATTTCCCATTCATAATGGCATAAGACATTCTAGTTGGTATGCACTGGTAAATGGCCTAAATGGCCTGAGTTTGAAAGAAATGACTAAATCCTTCTTTAAAATAAATGTTATCTAAATGTGATATGAAATCGATTGGTAAACCAGGCCTTGGTATCATTCAATATAAGCTCCAAATAGATAGATTAAAGCTGAGCTACAGGCTTGATTATTTATTTTACACAAATGTACTAGTGGGGGCAGAAGCCCAAGAGCGTAATTGTTCATATATATATCTATATCTATATATCTATATATAAATATATAATATATATATATAGGCTAAGGGCCATGGCCAAATCTCAACAAGTTCAGAAGAAATAGCATGGTTTTGTGTATACGAATATACTTACATATTCATACCATGCTGACCTAACTGAGTTTAGGAGAGGTGGCTTCATTGTGATGCATATATATATATGTGTGTGTGTGTGTGTGTGTGTGTGTGTGTGTGGGCGCAAATCTAAAGGGCTTCGCCCTTTTCTAAGCATGGAAGGTATCACCAGAGGCTTGGGTGCAATCCAATTCCATTGGTATATATGTGTGTATGCGTGTGTGTGTGTGTGCGTATTGCATGGGGGTGGAAATTTCGAAGTTTAGAAGGTTGGGCCTAATCACAATCACCCCCCCTTTTCCATACCTAGACCAAGTAGGCCTTGCACATTCTGTTGATCTGGCAGTGGGCCAGCGAATGGAGGCCAATAGATGGGAAAAGATTCCTGGTAGTGAACAATAATATTGTCGTGCTAATCTATTGGGCCAATGGGTCTGTGTCATAGTGGTAAGGTTCGAAGAGGGTCGAACAGCCAGTGTTGATGGCCTCTATTAGATGGATATCCCTCTATCGAGTAACATGAGAGTCACCATCCCAGACCACCTGAAATATTAACAGGCCATATGCATAAAATATATTATAACAAAAATGGGTTGTTTACACGTTATGGAGGAGTCCAATGAGGACCACCTCCAAGGACATGGTTGTGCCACATAGAATGGCCATGTGACGAGCAGGATGATGTGGATGTGCCTTTGGATGACATGGTGCTAAAATGGAACACCATGTGGGGTCCACAAGGTTTCCAAATGGTAGGGCATGATGACGTGGCTAGGGGTCACTAGGAAAATATTTAACTGATTATAACTTTTTATCTATAAGTCAGATTGAGGTAAAATTTATATCACCAGAAAGGCCTCAATGAGGAAAATGAAATGGAGAGTTTTGTTTTAGATTATGAAATTGAAAAATTTAAACCACATTTCCATAACAAGACATTTGAAGTCGGGTCATCATAGTAATTTCCTCCTTATACCTTAGTTTGGTCTATTGGTGGTAAGGGGGTTATAGACTAGTATTAGAGAAAATGTTCAATAATGAACCTTTGTATATTCAATGAGGTTTTAAAGTAGTGTGATAGGTGTTGAAGCCTAATTATTGATTATATGTGATGCTTGATGTGTTTCCATTGTGGTATATGCATGTAGCATGGTACCGATGATCTAACCTGATTTTATTAATATTGATGTGCTAAATTGAGGTGTAATATTTCAGCTAGCCTTACACCAATAAACTCTTAATAATAAGGCAAGGTGCTGGTTTATAATATGCATTTAGTATTGTTTAAAACTAATAATTAGGTGTGTGTATGACAAAACATGAGAAGACATTAAGAGCAAAAGGAATGAGCAATAGGATGGTGCAATATAGCATTGATAGGTGATATCATGGAAATTAAGAGGAAATATTAGTTGAGAAAAAAAGGAGAAGCAAACGCTCTTGACTAGATGGATACACTGAGAAGCTTAGGGGATTTAATAAGGAGTTGCAAGTAGAAATACTTGTCAAATCATAGGGAAGGGAAGTAGAAGTGAATGTGGTCATATTACATAGCCTTTTAGACTTACAAAGACAAAGGTAGCATGAGTTGGGAGATACCTATATGGACAGGTAGAGCCCCTTAGAACAAGAGGAAAGGACAAATGGGGAAGATGGGAGCAGATCCAAAAAAATGCCTAAGACTCCAAGTGAAGATATAGTAAAGGGAGGTACCCTGCTAGATGCTCCAAAGAGGGCAAGCACCCATGAGCAACAACACGAGGAAACTCATAGAAGATATCATCGCCAACATCATTATGATAATAAGAGGGGAAAAGAATGTGTACCAGAGGATTTGAAGAAGGCCAAACCTACTACATTCGATGGTGAGGTAAAGAAAGAAGAGGATGTTGAAGCATGGCTACTTGGGATGAACAAGTTCTTCAATTTTCATCACTACTCAAAGAATATGAAGGCAAAGGTAATTACTTTTAGCTTGAAAGGAAAATTTGACATCTAGTGGAAATACTTAAAGAATGTAAACGACATAAGAGAAGAAGAATTATCTTGGGGTGAGTTCGTGGTACATTTCCAAAGAATATATCTATCCGAAGGGTATTATGATAGCAAAGCCAAGGAGTTCTATGAGCTTAGAATGGGGTACATGTATGAGGAGGAATATACTACTAAATTCCTAGAGCTACTATGATATGTCCTTACCTCAAGGAGGTAAATGCAAAGGTTCGAAGATTCATTAATGGACTTCCACAGTCCTTCAAGTACATAATCGAATTTGATGGGCCATGTAATTGGAAGATGCAATTTTAAAATTGAAGCATTGTTATAAACAATCAAAATGCAAGCCCAGATTCAATAGTGAATGGAAAGGGAGAAGTGATCTGAAATACAAAGGAAAATGGCATAAGAAGGATTGGAGGTCACAAGTTACAAACAAAAAGGAAAGAAAGACTCAAGTGAACTAGGGTTGACCCTAGCAAAAATTTAATGCTATGAACATAGGCCGAATTACCTAGACCACGAGAGAAGAGGCCAAGAGTTATGGGGGAGGACCATATAAATTCATATGAGGAAAAGCACCTGAGGAAGGATTTCTTACAACATAAAAATGATGGGTCGAAGTTGTACAATACCTAGGAGGCTAAAACAGTTCTAGAAGTGGCCCAAAGCATGCCGAAAATCTATGTAGTGTTAGATAATAGATAGGTTGAGCATTAGGCATCCATAATTGAGATGGAAGGTAAGATTTGTGAGTGAACTATCTCTAATTTAATTGATCCAAGATCTAATTATAGTTATGTTAACCCAAAAACCAGAGAGCGGTGTTGATTAGCCAAGGAAGCGCATGAGAAATCGTGGTTGGTCCAATTGGCCACAGGGACAAAGGAAAGAGTGGATCATTGTGTGAGAGTGTTCCCATTATAGTTGAATGGCATGCCAAATGTTACTAATTTAAACATTTTACCACTAGCGGCATAAAATGCATTACTGGGAGTGGATTGGTTCTATATTCATCACAATAATGTAGATTGCTTTGAGAAATCCATTGAATGCCTCAATGAGACTTTGGAGCAAAGAGTGTTCCAGGGTAAATTGAAACCTACCATAGTCAGATTAATTATGGCCATGCAGGCCAAAAAGGGTCGCAAGAAATGGTGTATTTTTTGTTGTTGTTCAAATTAACAACACCAATGAAGCTAACAATAGTGTTGAAGGTGTTGGCCATGACATTCTAATGAATCATCCCATTTCAAACCAGTTTCAAGATGTATTTCCTGAATAAATTCTTGGGTTGCCTCCTCACATAGAAGTGGAATTTTCCATTTAATTAATGTTGATATGAAAATGGAGGAGTTAGTCAATTTCCTCTTCTCCAAAAACAAACAAGGACCATTCTGACGCTTTGCGAGGAAAAATGGGTCTTAACACAAAATTGAATTTCCAAAACTTCTCTTCAGGTTATGATTTAATCTTCACATGTAAAATTCAACATATGTAACACAACATCACATAACTCATACAGGTATTCATGAAAAGCATAACAAAATGTTTGGTGATGGAGTTCACCCCTCTTGGGCTACATCTTTAGGCCTGCCAACATAGCTAGACCACTCCTTATATTCAGTGGAAAAAGGAGTACATAAAAGTTTGTTGATGAAACATGTGGCTATTTCCCCTTCAAGGAAATGTTCTCTTGCAAAGAACTCTCACATAAAACAACAACACAAGGTGTCTTACATTGACCCTATACTCCAATTGAAAATGAGCTTACATGAGCATGAATGCACTTCAATTCCACATTGAAGAGAAAAAACAAATCTTTCCTCAACATGACATAGTGAAAAAAGTAAACCCGAGTTGAAACCTACAAGTAGCAGTTGTTGCAGTAGACTTATAAAGGTAATAAAACCCCTACAAGGCCTCCTCCATGCTCAAACACCTTCAAGAACTTCTCCAAAAACCTTATTGATCCATACACCCTTGGACTTGAACATGCGAAAATTCTCCTTGGATGTGCTCAAATCAGCAAATAGAGGTCACCTTGGATGTGCTCAAAACTAAAAGCTCTCTATGTAGTTTTGTTGTTATTTGTCCCACAAATCGAACCAATAGACTAATTGTTTCACAAATCTGCCCCGTTTTCCGCTAACAAGGCAACAAATCCACCATCTTCCGGTGCAATTTGTTGGACATTTAGTTCTTCCAATAACCCTTAAGGGCGAAAATCTAGGCCGCATGGGCCATGTTGCCGTGGGATGGGCCTTAACACCCATCCTCGCCAGCTTAGCACCTAAAATGTCATGGTCATAGTAACGTTCAAGTGACGGGACTGAGGGTCAGGCAATAACCCGCCCTTCCCGCTGAGCCCCCAGCATAAACACATCAGGTCACATGGGTGGCCATAGGACCCTGGGGTTGGCCCCCTCTGTAGTGCCCTCCTGCCAGTGCCTGGCCATAGTTTTGTGTAGTGGCATATGCCAGGGCTAAGGGAAAGCTTAAGCTCCCCGCTCTATCTAGTGTTGAAGGTCCTCGAGTTGTGGTTCTATGCAGGTGATATGCTCTGGGGCTAGGGCTAGAGTTGAGCCCCTCTTCACTGGCGCCTTGCCACCATAGCATGAGGTATTTTAGTGATCGAGTGACCAGGGTTCGGGGTTGGTCCCCAGGTCCTAACCTTTGTTGTGTGTGAGGTTCTATGAATAGGTCATGACTGGGGGCTGGGGCTAGTAGCCCGACCCCTCCTCCCAACCATGGATTTTTGAAACCTTAAATAAAGGTTTTCACGTATGCTTATTAAGAACCACCGTGAGGGTAGTTGGTAGAGCGTTGTATTTCTAAGTCAGAGGTCAAGGGTTTGAACCTCCCAGACCTTTGACCAACTATACCCAAAATTTTGATACGCTATAGGGTGCCACGTGGCAACTCGTGATTGAGCCACATTGTACCATTTCATTGGTACATGTCTAACCAATCAAAAACAACCAAAAATTGATGAACAAGAACCTACCTAGTGTCAAAACCCGGTTGGTATGTACCTGCATGGTTACCCTACTGACTCAACTGTACAATCACCCAGTCAGCTGCCCAGTCAACAAACCTGCTCCTTTTTTTGTTGTCGGGCCAAACAATCAGAACACAATAACTTGATCATGTTGTGTCGGATTGAGGTGAAACAGACTTCATTGGATTTAGAACAATGAGCACTTTGACTTGATGCTAGTTTCAAGACTTTCTGGGTACTTTCATTTTTGAGCTGAAATTTGATCACTTGATCACACCTCCCCACTAGGAACTTTTGGACTCCAAAGGTTTACTTCCCTAGTAAATAAAATGAGGTTGAAACTCAAAATTACCCAAAAAATCAATCCAAAATACTTACTTTTCAATTGGTGCCCTTCAAGCCCCAATCAAGGCACTTCACCTATCTTCTTCATGAAGACCTATTGTCTTGTTATGAATCGAGCCAAAAACTCATATCGCTGATGAAAGAACAAAACAATGATGATTGGAATATGAAAATTCTCTTTAATCTCATCTTTACATGGCTCAAAAACAACTTCATCTTGAATTTCAACTGTTCAAGATAACCTTTACTCCATCTTGGAAATTAGAAGCAACATAAAACTAGTTTTACCGTATTCAAACTGAGCTTGTAGACAAAAGTACACTACTGCAAAATTTTCAATGACATAATTGGATTTGCCTACAAAAACATAGTCATCTTGTATAATCTTAAAACAAATATTCTATTTATAACAAGTTTCATCTTGAATAATTGCATCGATGAGTACATGACAAACTTGAAGACAAACTTGGATGACAACTTGTACCTTCCAAAAGTCCTTGAACATATGGACTTATAAACAATCCAATAACATAACATCAATGAAAAACACATACTTTTTGCACATAGTGACTATTATTGTTCACTTTACAAAAGTACCCAAATAGGTAAACAACAACAAGTAATTACAAATTTACAAAGCAACTTTACAAACAGTATACCAAATCTTTGCCTCTCCTAGGCTAATGGGTTCTCTTTTGCATCAAATTTTCCTTGAAGGTTGCTTTAGGATTGCTATGAGTCCTCTTTTCCATCTCTTTCTTCCCTTGCATTAGGTTTCAAAATCTCTTTTCCCTTCTTGGAACAAAGCTCTGGATGTAATTTCCAACATCGTTCATTTCCATGCCCATGCATCTTGCAATGGTTACAAAAGAAATTTCTCTTGCTTGCCAACAAATAATTCCTCTCATGTGAAGAAGAAGCATCATGCTTGATGCCTAGAATCTAATCCATTCTTTTAACCATTACCATGCATTTCTCATAGACAGCTGCACAATGGTCAAATGCATCACAGAACATACAAGGGTACATGTTCAACAAGTAGTCAAAATTACCATCATTTGAAAAACACCCATGAGATTTATACCTATCTCTTGTGATGCAACTTTGACGATGTGGGGGTGGATGATGACATGCAAGGCCCCTTCAAGCATTCATCTCGCTTGGGAGACAAATGAACATTGTCACCACCATCTTGGTGTGACATATCATCCTTAGATGATTATTGTGCCTTAAATCGTTTAGATTATTCTCCAAACTCCGTTTGAACATATCCTGATCCTTGATACTTTTGTCTCTCTTCAACCATGATTGGATTGGTGATCCCTTGGCTATTGATGCCAAGCCCTCCTACTTCATAACCCATTTTAGAAAGTATCTTCATACCAATGCCTTTGGTATGTTGCTCAAATGCTGCAAAAGAGGTGTTATGAACATAAACATAAGGAAATTTACTTAAATTCTTATTACCTCCTTAAAATTTCAATTCATCTTTTTAGCTTTTGATGATGATGACAACATTACAAATGACTTTACCCACCCACTTTTACCAACTAGCATATGGTGAGAATATTGGAGATGCTTGCAAAATTCACATGCATCATCTTCCTCATATGGTCCATAAACATTGTTTGAACCATGGCCACATATTGGTTTCATTTTGGAGGTGTATTTTTTTTTCACAGGAGTGGAACTTTTAGAAACTATTTCCTCAAGCACATGCAACAACTGAAGGCGCATATGCACCTTCTCCTCGTCAACCATTTCTATCATTCTTCTCAACTCAGTGTTCTCCATGCAAAGAGTCAAAATTCATCTCTGCTAGCTCTTGGAGACTCTTTTTTCCCATTCTTGCACTTGGTCAGATTAGGCTTTGATACCAATTTGATCTGAAAATGGATGAGGTAGTCAATTTCCTCTTCTCCAAAAACAAACAAGGATCATTTCGACACTTTGCAAGGAAAAATATATCTTAAAATAAAACAGTTTTTCCAAATGTTCTCTTCAAGTTATGAGTTAGTATTCACATGTAAACTTAAACATAAGTAACAAAACATCACATAACTCATACAGGTATTCATGAAGAGCATAAAAAAACATTTGGTTACGGAGTTCACCCTTCCTAGGCTACATCTTTGGGCCTGCCAACATAGATAGACCATTGCATATATTCAGTGGAAAAAGGAGTACATAAAAGTTTGTTGACAAAACATGTGGCTATTTCCCCTTCAAGGAAATATTCTCCTGTAAAGAACTCTCACATAAGACAACAAAAAAAGATGTCTCCTACAAAGACCCTATACTCCAACTAAAAATGTGCTTACATGAGCATGAAAGTACTTCAATTCCACATTGAAGAGAAAAAACAAATATTTCCTCAACTTGACATAGTAAGAAAAATAAACCTGAGTTGAACCTTGCAATTAATAGCTGTTGCAGTGGACTTCTGAAGGTAATAAAACCCCTAAAAGACCTTCTCCATGCTCATATACCTTCAAGAACTGCTCCAAAAACTTGATTGATCCATACAACCTTGGACTTGAACCTACAACAATCTCCTTATATGTGATCAAATTAGCAAATAGAGGTCACCATTGGATCCAGAATGTTGAAAAAACCCTAAGTGGACTCTTATTGAGATCCAAAAGGATAAAAACTCACAAAGATATGCTCTACAAGCTCTCTATGTAGTTTTGTTGTTATTTGTCCTACAAATCGGAAAAACAGACAATCTGTCCCATAAATCCGCCCTGTTTTTTTCTAACGAGGAGAAAATTACGACCTCCATTGTGTAATTTTTTGGAAATCTATTCGTCCAATAAGCCTTAAAGGGCCAAAATCCAGGCCACATGGGCCACGTGGCTATGGGTTGGGCCTTAACACCTACCCCCGCCAGCCTAGCACCTAAAAATTTGGGGTCGTGGTCACGTTCAGGCCACGGGACCAAGGTTTGGGCCAACGACTCGCCCTTCCCACCGGGACCCCATCATAAACATAGCAGGTCACATGGGTGGCCATAATAGGGTTGGCCCCCTCTGTAGCACCCTCCTTCCAAGTGCCTGGCCACAGTTCTGTGCAGTGGCGTATGTCCAAGGCCAAGGCCAAGCTTAAGCTCCTCACTTTATCTAGCGCTAAAGGTCCTCAAGTTGCGATTCTATGTGGTTGATATGCCTTAGGACTAGGGCCAGGGCTGAGCCCAAGTCCACTAGTGCCTTCCCACCAGAGCCTGTGGTCTTGTGGTGATTGGGTGACCAAGGGTCAGGGTTGGTCCCTAGAGCCCAACCTTTGTTGTGCATGAGGTTTTATGGATAGGTCGGGGGTTGGGGCTAGTAGCCCAACCTCTCCTCCTAACCATAGAGTTTTGAAACATTAAATAAAGGTTTTCGCCTATTCTTATTAAGAACCACCATCAAGACAGTTGGTAGAGCATTGCATTACTAAGTCAGAGGTTGGGGTTTCAAACCTCTTAGAACTCTGGCCGACCATACCCAAAATTTTAATATGCTCTGAGGTGTCACGTGGCAGCCTGTGATTGGGCCACGTGGCAGCCTGTGATTGGGCCATGTGGCACCATTTCATTGGTCCATGCCCAACCAATAAAAAATAACTAGAAATTAACGAATTAGAACCTTGTGTATAGTTTTCTTTCGGAGTTCTCGCATCCATAATTGTTTGCATCAACGTTTCAAGCCATCCACCATGGCTCATCATTAGGATAGATC
Source organism: Pinus taeda (assembly GCA_000404065.3). Lineage (NCBI taxonomy): Eukaryota > Viridiplantae > Streptophyta > Pinopsida > Pinales > Pinaceae > Pinus > Pinus taeda. Next base: position 107,475 of record APFE030587193.1, read on the forward strand.
AGTAATTGTGTAGGACAGATCTCATTGGACTTGAATAAATAGGGTTAAGAGATGCACAGGGAATGGAAGCCGACCTTGTCAAAATTGTTTTGTAATATTTGGGTTTAATTTAATTATACACTAATAATAAAATAGAACGATTTAAATTAAATTGAAATATTTAATTATATAATTGAAATATTTATTTATATAATAAGATAATTAATATTAATGTTAATATTAGTAATGCAAAATAATTTAACTATTTAATTTATATAATAAGATAATTAATGTTAATGTTTTTTTTTTTTTTGTAAGTCAGTAAAAGTATATTAATTCAAAAAGTTACAAAAAATACAAAGGTCTATAAGACCTGACAGACCATTCCGCTTATTGCTTGGTCGATCAAAAGTTGTACTGAAACTATAGGAGAACTGGCCTGCAGAGAAGATAGGCCTGACCAAAATACAGACAAAACAAACTAACTAAACTTATCCATAAAGTACGAAAAACTGGAAGGGGCAAGCCACGTAGGGCTGCCAGAAACCAAAGACAAAACTAAAGAGTGACTAGGATGACGAGAGACCCAAAAACATGATCAAAATTCCGATAAGAAGACTCTATGGGTAGTGGATGCAGAGCATAGTGCGCAAACAACTCTACAACTCAAGTTCCACATAATCTTTGAAGGTGGCACTAGGGCCAGCAACTGCTTTAACATGTTCCGCTTTCGGGGTCTTTTGGGCACTCTGGCATTGCCCCATAGGAGCATTGATATCTTCCACTGGAAAATCAACAACAATGTTCATACCTTGTTGGACAGAGAGTTTAAAGATCCTGGTGAAGGCCCTCAGATCCTTTGCCAGCATTTTGATTTCCTTTGTGAGCGACTTCAGGCAGATTTCCAAAGCATCAAGTCTAGCAGAGTTTTTAGCCGAAGCCAGTGTAGTGGTGTAGTATGCTTCTTTCATGGCTTCCCCCTGCCTAATGAGAGCTTTGGCCAGAATGGTCTTCATTCTCCAAGCCTCACCCTGTGTCCTAACAAACTGCGTGGCTCTAGTGGACGGGGTTCCTGGATCTGCAATCCACTCAATTTCCTCCTCAATTGGTTGCATATCTAGCTTCTCTTAATCCTCATTTACTTCGGCTTCCATATCATTGATTATCTTCTTCCCTCTAGCCAAGACTTGAGTTTCATAAGCCTCCCTAGCTCTTTTCAACTCTCTGTTTGTTGACTCATTGCAACAACCCCCAGTTGACATGGTGCTTTTGAAGGTGACAGCGGGAGAAGGATGCATTTCAGAGAACCAGACAAAGAACAATGTAGAGGGCTAAGGAAGAAGAGTCGGGTGAGGAGCATAAGATGCGAGAACTTTTTGGTAAGACACTATAGTTATAGTGGAGGGATGAGCATAGAGCTTGAGTGAGGTTTGTGTAGATCTTCAGATTCTGGTAGCATTACTTCTCTTTCTTTTCCGACATGCCTTCCCCTGCCTGCGATCTGAAGTAACGGATTTTTCATGCTTGGGGTTTCTTGTTATGGGCCATGTGTCATCCATTGGGCCTAGCATTATCTAACAATCATTCTTCTGCATTATTTCCTTCATCTTCTGTTGTTGGTGATGGTACCTGCCCTCCCCAATCCAATTGGAGGTATAATGATCCAGTAGGCGAGCCTTAATGGCTATCTTCATTCATTATTAAGGTGTGTCCCGTCGCACTACTTCATCCCTCCTCCCTGTACCGAATGTCTTTTCTCAAAAGATGTAAGAACTTATCCCGAAGTTTTGTGCATGTGACATCATGCCAACAGGTGTCTGGGTAAGTAATGTGGTGATCGATCCCGTAGTTGGCCAGAAAATCAGCGACTGCATTTGTTGTTCTTCTTACTGCATGCAAAATGATTCCATCAAGGCTTGATAGATGCTTTGCTATGAGCTATGTGACCTTCGCCAAACTCCAATGCTTCGCTACCTTACCCGGTTTTGAACCCATCTGCAGTTTCCTTGCAGCATTGATAGCCGAAAGAGAATCCCCTTCCACCACTATAGCTCCTATTCCCAGGCGAATTAGTATTCGAAGCCCTTGCTCTAAAGTCGTGAATTTCATCTCAGTCTTGGTACCTTCTCCCATATATTGACTGAAAATATGTTGAATGTCACCTTTGTAATTGCGGAGGAAACCTCCTATACCTGTCGGTCCTGGATTGCCTCGAGAGGCACCATCAAAGTTCAGTTTGTGAAAGCCTATTGGTGGCGGTAGCCAAGCATTCATGGAGGTGCCTTGTTGTTGTCATGGTTTAGATGAAATGGAGATGGTACCTACCTCAATTCCAAACATCTGGAGAATTTGTAAGTCATTCACTAATAGATCCTTGTTATATTCTTCTTTCCATCTGGAGAAAGTCGTTTCCCTCATGTTTTGCAGTATGGTGGCTTTGATAAGCTCAATGGTTTTAGCTTCATTTTGAAACACTCTTATGTTTCGTTCTTTCCATACCGACCACACTATGAACCCAGGGATCAGTTTCCATAATGTATTGACTGTTCTGGATTTGGAAAAATTACTTCGCCAGTTTGCTATGCTTTCCTGTATTGAGTCTGTTATCACTTAGGTTGTTCCCCAAAGTTGTAGGAAAGGGAATACGGCCGAGGTAACCACAAACCAATCTTTTAGATACAGGTTCTAGCCAATCTACATCCAGAGAGGGCTCTCTCTTTATAATTTAGCTTTGTTTTGAGGTATATTAGGCTAGTTATGAAGTACAAGGGTTTTGTTTTGAGTTTGGTTGGAAGGAGGGGGACTCAATAGCACAGTGATGTAAAACTGAAACATTTCAGTCCATTGGGCATGATGGAGTCAAAGAAGGATGGCTTCCTGGGTTAGGTTTCTTACCAGAGGATTTATCATAGAGCAAGGTACTCGAATATGGAACAATTTATAGGCTGGAATCAGATGGAATGGAGTCAATGGGTGAAGGGAAATTAAGAATCCTTCATCATGTTGACAGAGGGAAAATGGATGATTATTGCTAAGGAGCAATTAAGAATTCCTTAGCTAATATTCAATGATGAAAGAACCAGGGGAAACAAGAGCAATTAAGAATTCAGTGTTTATGCTAATTCTGAAGAAAACATTAATAATAACAGAGACTGAACACAGAGTGCAAACATGCAAATTCAGAGTTATTCTTTTTATCTATTATTTAGATCATGAAACATATATGATATAGTAAACACAGAAACTGTAAGACACAAGTTAGAAGGGACTTATTGATCCATAAAAACGATTCAAGAATTCTATAACATGGTCCTTAGCATCAATTCTTCATCCAGTGAGCTTGACAAAAATGTTTCTAACAACTTTTTTACTTCCAAAATTGTTCAGTATTACAGCCAAAACTATGAACATCCACTATCAACCACCCAACCCCAAATACTTCGTCTGGGGGGGTATTTATACAAAAATTTCAAGATATCATACAAAATATTTGATAGAAATAATATTTGTTGACAATTTAATGCTTATTTTACATAGATAGAGACAGACTGTCTCGAAAACAGGGAGACAATAAATATATGCAATAAATTCATGTTGCTCTAGTTGATCTGTCTTTATGAGATGTACTGGAGGTAGGTGCTGCAAGTCGGTTCCCAGCTATCTTCTACTGATCGTCTGTGCTGGTTGTTCTACCTTGGTTGGATTTTCTTTAACTCTGATGTGATGCGCTTTGAACCACGTGAATGTGATTCATTCCTTTTTTCTGCATTATAGTAAATGGTCCAAAATTTTGCATTGACCAAAGATAATTTACAGGATCTCTAACATGCTTTGCCACCATTCTGGTCCTGGTAATTTATGTCTCTGCAACTTCCTCAGAGTTTCGTCGGTTTCTGTGTACCTGAAGAAATTAGGAGGGATGGTGAACATATGTTTTACTTCATGCTCTATGTAGAATAGATTTTCCAGGCTGTCATTAAGGGACTGGCCAGATGGAAGTGCCTTCTCTCCTGAAGTGCTTGAAGATGCATTAACTTGATTAGCAACATATGTATTTAATTTACGTACATAGTCCTTGTGCTTCATTAGACGATCATTACTTCCCAAAGGACTTGTCAAACCTTTTTGATGCAGGACTGTAAATTTTTTTGGGAAAGAATCAATTTCTACCTACATGTCCTGGCATCTTTTGTCCAAATTTTGCATTAGAGTTCTCATGGTTAGAACTCTCTTGATGTCCAGAATGGTACCTGTCCTCTCTCTAATATCTAGTGCTTCCAGTTCTTCACTGGTCTTGGTATTCAAAAAATGTATTAGCCTGTTAGCTTGCTCAGGCATCTGTCCCAATAAGGCTCTTGTTTTCTAAATTTCCACTTGGGCAACTCCTATCAAATCAATCTATTCATAAATGGTTTGGATAGACCTCCACACATTACTAAGGGATTGAGTGATGTTGTTCCACAAAATTCCTCTAATTTCTGCCAAAGGCTTATGCAGAGAGAGATCATTCTCTAAGGTTCTTACTTTGTTCTCCAATGCTTTGATCTCCCTTGTTTTCTCTGCCACATTCATCTTGGATTTATCATAGCTCTGTTCAACCTTTGCCAATTTTTCTTTGACTTGCTTCAGCTCTTATACTTGGAGTTTCAAATCCTCCATGGATTTTATTAATTGATCTGTAGTCATAGTTGTACTGCTACCCAGTGTTGTTGCTGTTGCTGAGGTACCTGTGGTGATTTCTGGTGTTGATGCTGGGACAGTGGGAGGTACTACTGTTGTAACTATAGGAGGGGCAGTTGTGACTATTGGAGCTACTTCAGGTGGCTGGGAGGTCGACTCTCCCTGCTTCTCTTGTAGTGCTTTCTCCAATGCCTCCTCTGTCTCACTCAATCTCTCATTCAGCCTCATGAGCAGGTCCATCATGTCCTCCTCTTCCTTCTGTTGTACAACTTCTATGGTTTGTGGATGCATAGTAGGAGGCAGCTTTAATTGTTTCCTGAGGGCAACAATGTCCTCTTCCTTCTTCTTCATCAATGCCTTTATGCCTTTGGAATTTTTGGGATCATGTCCCAGTTCAATAATAATATCTTCCAAGGATTTGATCCTGTTTTCCTTGGCTAGAGAGGAAGCCTTCTCCAAATCCAGTTGAGCGGAGGTGTCGTTCAATGAGTTCTGCAATTTTTGAGCCAACATTGCTTTATGTGCCAGTGTGGAGTAGACCATCTCTCCAGTTTGTTTATGCAGCTCAATCTAGTCCATAGGATGAATGTCTTTGGCAAGGACCTCTAGATTTGTTCTGTTGTAGTCAGCTGCTGATTATGGTTGTTGCACTTTAGGCTTAAAGTGGTTGAAGATCATTTTACCTTCTTTAATTTCATATGCAGACATTAACCTTTGCTGGCTGGTGGAGGCCATCTTGAGAAACTGATTATAAAGTTGCAGCCTCAGTGGGTCATTCTGGGCCTTTATCTCCGTGAATGTTCTTTTGATATCAGAACGTTACTTGCTTTGCAGCCTAGTGGATAAAAATTCCACACTATGTTGCCTTTCTAGGTCCTGCCTGTGAGAGGTGGTAGATGTTTCTATCACTGGGGATGTCTGTCAGCTGGCTGCCCTCTCACCTCTTAGGCTTTCTATTGTTTCTTCAATGATTTCCTCTTCAGATAGAGGATTAAGTTTCTGCCTTTTTTCACCTGGTTGTTCTGCATGTCCACTAATGCGTGTGGCCTCTTCTCTGTCTCTTTTCTTGCCCTTTTCCTCATTTAGAGGATTCTGTAATGCTGGTATCTCTGGTGCTTTGGTTTGGACCGAAGGAATTTTCCCCTACTGATCAGTCATTGCTTGCTGCTCTGTGTCTATCACTTCCTTTCCCTTTGATGTCCTTGTAGCTAGTGTAGTGCTTTCTTATGTAGGTTGCTGAGAAGTTCCAGCAGTGGATGTGCCAACTCCTATTTGTTGAGGCAGCTTGAAAAATACCTGTCCAAAAGAGTCCAGGTCAAGGGTCTTTTGAAGATCTTTCATAGCTTGTTCCATCACTTCTTGTTGAGTAAGTTCTTCTATTAATGTACCCTCTACCCACTCATCCTGATTAGCAAATTGCTCTATTTCAGGGATCCTAGAATGTTTACAGGACGATAGCTTGTTTTTTTACTTTTATGTCACTTATAAAGCCATTTGGGTCATATGGTACCCACCAGAAACTTTTCTTCAATTTAAGTTCTTCCCCCAATATCCTATCAACATCTTCCCATGCTTCCCTCTTGTTAGTGATAAAAGGGCCTAACTGGTTTTTCATTTCTTAGTTGGGCCTTTTTCTTTGCACTGCAAAAGTGAGTTAAATATGCATTGATAAGTTGCCTGAAATACTCTAGTGCAAACAGTCTCATAGGCACATATTTGGGCAGCTTATAAGGGCACAACTCACAGCCATATATTTTGATTTCGGTGTGATTCTGGTAGAGGTACCAGTCACCTATTCTGTAGTTTTTAGAGAGTTGTAAAATCTTCTGCATATCACCAAAGAGTCTATGAGGAGGAGCTCTCATCAGTAGAGAGGAGACCGAATGTATAAACAAGTCAATGAATTCACATTAGGTATAAGGGGAGTCACGGACATTGTGGAAGGCTGAGGTCCAAAAGATCACAGACCTCCGCTCTCCTTTAGAATCCAATTTTCTGATGGGAAACTGAAAACTGTCTGGTTGATAATACAAAAATAGATGTTATATATAAGATGTGTACTTGAAGACTCCTTCTCTTTCTAGACTCATGAATTGGTCATGGATCTTGTTGACAATGAAAGTAGCATAGTCATATTTGACAGCAGGGGGCTGTTCTAGAGTAAACATGGACAACAAAACTAAAGTGGTCTCATCAACATATTCACTTGTCTTAAATCCCAGGACGTAGGATATCATATCAATAATGAATTTTCCAGCTTCATTGAACCATACATGCAGATAGGGAGGTGGGACTTTGGGTTGGCAATTTAGTCTCATAAACGTTTGAGAAATACAGGTTATCTCTGAATTGGGCAGTTTAGAGCCCTACTCAAGAAAGAATCCCATAGAAAGAGGAGCCAGAGGCTAAGTGGGTTTGAAGTGTAACATCTCATTGGTGGACTCAAGAGTTATATAAAAGAGGACAGTTCTAGATAGAGTCATAACTGCTCTCTAGGCAGGTTCATAATTGGCACAGCATAGGTGGATAATATCTGGGAAAACATTGACTAAGGGGAGGTAGTACATGGGCAGGTTGGATTCCCATATTCCATAGAGATCAGAGTTACTTTGGTGGTTGTGCCTAATTTCACAAAATGCCTGGAGGTGGTTTTTGTCACCAGTTAAGTCTTTGATTTGAAAATCTCTGTCAGCCAAGGGTAACCACTCCAGGTCTTTATGCAACACATTGAGGGGAGCAATGTTCAGGGCCGCCGGAGCTTCCATGCTTGGTTACTGTGTTTTCAACTGGAGGTCAAGTTTCTGTGAAAATCTGGTCTAAACAGCAGTTCTGGGTATATTTGTATGAAGGCAGCAGGCTAAATTTAACTTGAATTTGGCTCCTTGGGAAAATTTACAGAGGAAAACTGAAATTTACAAGGTTCAAGAAGAGAATTGAGGTAAATACCTGACTTTAAAGGTGAACTGTATACTTTGCAGGTTGCAGGACGAGCTGGAGAGCAGGATGTTGAACTTTGTTGGCCGGGTGGCAGACTGTAAGCTTAGAGCAATGAACTGGACGTACTTTCACATGCAAACAAGTCTGCAGTAACAATGGGTGAAAATGACATTTTCGCGATTTTTAACAAAATTTGGCTTTCGCGGGGCTTTTTGGCGCTTTTGGTCGGATGACGTCATCACGATGGGACATTTTGTCGCATAGTGGAGGATACGGAAGGGTGACGTGGCGATGATGTTAGCGAGTGGGGTTAATGGGAGGGTGGTAAGCGGTATCGGCCTGCACCACTTATGAGCTGAAATGGTTTTGGACGGAGGGGCCGCGAGCATGGCGAGAAGGCGCCACGTGTCCCCGGTACGGCGGCAATACCGCCCACTCCCCGGGCGTTAAAGTGCAGCGGCGGAGGGGGTCACGATATAGATCTCAGCCGTTGGATGGTCGGGTGGGGATCTGACGGCTGGCGCTTTGTGGAGACGACGAACGTTAATGCGCGGGCCCGCGGTATAATCTATAGCATTTTGGGTATTTTGCATTGTTTAAAAGGAGGAGGTAGGTTATTAATCAACGTAAGGTTAATTAATTCCTTATGCACGGAGATGGTTATTACAAGGTTTCAAATAAACCTTTAATCCCATTTATAATAATGATATATGGCTATAGTTTAGCCAGGGCGGGGATATTAGATATTGCGGGATTTATGTATATATACATATTATGGGATTTGGGTTAATCTATGTGAGTTATATAGTAATATTAGGGTTAATATGAAAGAAATGCAAATGATAGCGCTAGGCATAATGTTATAACACTTAGGCAAAAGGGAGAGAAAAGAGAAAAGGGATTGTACACAAGAAATGTGGTTATTTTTCCTAAGTAAATGGAGCTTCACTTAGGCACCTGATGAAACTGGAATGAGTGATTTTTAAGGATATTAAGCAGATCTTAATACCTTTGGGGGAAAGTTAGTAAGTGATTTTAGGAGAAGTGTGAAGGGAAGTTAGTCATGCCTCACTTGATTTGTAACCAAACAGTTGCCATGGTACTTATGATATCCACAAGATGAACATTTTTGAGAGACAAAATTAATCATAAGTATGCTTCTGCAACACCAAACTGCCTACCCAACCTATTATACCTAACCCTTTTTCTTTGGGTGCATTTGAACTGGTGAACCCTCAACAATTTTCTTTTGTTTTCTTTATATGCCAAGCCTATCTGAATCTATCCTTATAACATCCAAGGGCTCAACTTTAACTGTTGAGCTCCTTTGCTTCTCTACCTATCTATCTACCTACCAAGATTGAACAGTTTGGACAGTTATTATTTCTTTATATCTAAGACAAGTAAATTCAAACATGAACTGGCCAAGATTGAGCTGTTTGGCTATTCATCAATTGCAACATAAAGTTTAGCAAACTGCACATGATACTTTCATTTACAGAACATGAAGTGGTAGTGGCATTTGGACTTGCACACTTTCCTGGTCCATTTGATTTGGGGTTCATTTCTTTCATTTTTTGACCGTTTCATTCTTTTTTCCCTTTGATTTTTCTTTCAGGGCATACCCTCTTTTCATTTTTTAATTTTTTGATCTTTTCAAAATATGGAAAACCTTTGCAGCAGGGAAAGGATGAACATATTAGGGTTTTTAACTAGTCAATCATGAAATATGACACCTATTGGTATAGGAGCATAACACTTACTCCACTTAGAGATGGATTTTCCTGGTGAAAAGTCAAGAACAACAGGTCAGATGGCCTTATGTACAATTCTTGCTGCATTCTGAAATTTTCCTTTGTTGTAAGTGAACAAACTGTACAAAGGACCATGTAAATATACACATCTCTTATGAGCTGATCCAAACAATTACACCACTATTTTGGATAGTTTATCTAAATGTTTGTTCTCATATTTTCAGCTCCCAAGTCTTCTACAATTTCTGGTAAACTAAAAAAAAGTAACACAAAAAAGGTGGTAAAGTTCCTTGACTGCTCCTCAAAAATTTTCTACACATTCCTTCCCATTCTTATTGTTGTAATAAACTGCAGAAACTAAACATCCTTATGTACAAGTTAGAGTTCTGATATATCAACAAAATGGATCAAAATAATGTTCCAGCATCCGACCATTAACTAGTCTATCTTCTGCTTTTGTACCATCCAGGCTCTTTAAAAAGTAAGTATTGTGTCCTTGTACAACCTGGATGATAAAAGGTCCCCTCCATAGGAAGTCAAACTTCCCATGTTTTCCTTTATCTTCTCTCCTAGAGTCCCATTTCAAAACCTTGTCTCCAATATAGAAATCCTCTGCCTTAGTCTTCTTATCAAATATCTTATTGAGCTTTTCTTATAGCACCTGAGATCTCTGATATACCTCTTCTCTGGTCTGTTGTAAATGAATAGTCTGATTTATTCTTCTCTGAAGGTCATTGGGTTCTTCCTGCACTTCTTGTAGCAACTTCATCACAGGGACTCCCAAAGATGAATGGAATACAACCTCCATGCCATAAACCAATTCATAGGGGCTTGTTCCAATGGATCTCTTTGTAGTCAATCTGTCTACCCAGAGTGCATCGATAAGCTTCTTATGCCAGTTTTTCTTGTTTTCTTCCAATACTTTCTTAATGATATTGATCAGGCTCTTATTGGATGATTCAGCTAGACTATTACCTTGAGGATAATAGGTTGTGGAGTAGCCTAAGGTAATGTGGTACTTGTGACAGAAATTGATCATTATCTTGGATTTGAAAGCAGCAGCATTGCCAGTTATAATCTTTTCAAGACAGCCAAATCTGGACAGGATGTTGGTTTCTAAGAATTGCATGATCACTGAATCATTGGCTTGTCTACAAGGGATGGCCTCTATCCACTTGGTGAAATAGTCTGTGGCAGTCAGGATCCATTTATGTTGGCCAGAAGAGGATGGGTGAATTTCTCCAATAAAATCTAAACCCCATTGTTGGAATGGTCTTTTAGTGGAAATTGGTTTAAGGGGTAAAGGTAAAAGTTTCCTCTTGCATTAAAAAAATTGGCATTTATGGCAAGAAGTTACGAATTTCTTTACATCAGCAAACAGGGTGGGCCAATAAAATCCAGCGCTTAGGATTTTATCAGCAGTTGATTTCCAGTACAAATGTCCACCACAGTCCTCTGCATGAAGTTCTTTGAGTATCTTGTCATTTTCATCTTTTATCAGACAATTTAATAGAACACCTTCATGGTTTTTCCAAAAGAGAGCACAATCTAAAATACAAAACTTTAAAGCTTTCATTTTTATAAACCTTTTCCTTGTTCTGGATAACCTTGGAGGAGCCTGCGGGTTTAATAATACATAACATATATCAGCATACCAAGGTGATTCTAGGAAGGCCTGGCTGATTTGTGGAGTCGCCATCTCCTGTTCATTATCCAGTTCATTGATATCAAGGGCCTGGCAATTGGTCTCAGTCATAAGTTTAGCCAATCCCTATCCTTTTATAAGCTTTGTAGGTTTTATTTCAATGTCATATTCCAAAATGTTGGCTATCCATTTGCCCTATTTGCCTTCAATTCCTTCTTGAGTTAGGATATCTTTGACAACACTAATTGGCACATAAGCTATTACATGAGAGTATAGGATATAAACCCTGAAGTCCTTAATGGCTTTTACAAGTGCATAACCCTGTTTTTCCATGATTGGGTATTTTAGAGGTGCATACCTCAGTGCTTTGCTAAAGAAGGCTATGGGTTTTGCACATCCTTGATCATCTTTTTGTAGTAATACAGCAGCAATAGTATGTTCTGATGCAAATGAAAAGATTATGAAGTCTCTATCAAATTTTGGGCTGGTAAGAACTGGTGTTCTAGTCAGAGCCATTTTGATTTCTTCAAATGATTGTTTGGCTTCTACTGTCCATTTAACCTTGGAATCCTTTTTTAACATGTTATTTAGCAGTCTGATTAATTCAGCCAGATTGAGTATGAATCTCCTTAGGAAGTTGATCTTTCCGAGGAAAGCTTGAAGTTCTTTGATATTTCTGGGGTGAGGAACTTGCAGAATAGCTTGTATTCTATCTGGATCAATTCTAATGCCTTTTTTGGAGATGATGTGGCTTAACAATTTGCCTTCCTCTAGCCCAAACAATGACTTCTTAGGGTTTAAAGAAATGCCATACTTTCTGCATATTAGAAACACTTGTCTTAAATGATCTAGGTGTTGTTGATCTGTTTTGGAAAATGCAGTAAGGTCATCTAAATATATGGCCAGAAAATCATGGATTTCTTTTGCAAAAGCAATTTCCATGGCCCGTTGAAAGGTTGCCCCTGCATTCTTGAGTCCAAATGGAATTTTCACATATTTGAGAGTTCCCCATGGAGTTGTAAAAGCAGTTTTTTCCTGATCATCAGGGTGAACTAGAATCTGGTTGAAGCCTGAAAACCCGTCCAAAAGTGAAATTATAGAGGCACCTACTACCCTTTGTAAAATGTGGTCCATCTTAGGTAAGGGGTAGTGGTCTTTTAAGGAGACTTTATTTAGATTCCTCAAATCAACACACACTCTGATTTCTCCTATTTTCTTTCTAGTGGGCACTAAATTAAAGACGCATTCTGAAAATCTAATGGGTGCAATTATCCCAGCTTCATACATTCTTTTGACTTCTTTTTCAATTAGAGGGAGGAGTACAGGGTTCACCCTTCTGAGTTTTTGCTTGAAAGGTTTTTTATTTTCTTTGAGGGGTATTGTATGTTGAATCACAAAAGTATCATAAGATTTGAGATCTTCATAGCTCCATGCAAAAATGTCCAGAAATTCCTTGAACAGATCAACATATTTAAGCTTTTGGTCAGGGGTCAAAGTTTTGGACAATTTTATCATTTTAGGATTTTGTTCAGTTCCTATGTTACAGTCCTCAATCTCTACATTTAGAGGCTACATTTTGGGCTTCCTTGAAATATCATTAGAATCAAAAATTTCTTCCAGAGGAGTTAATCCTATGGATAAATAATTGTCCTTTAAATCAATAACTTCAGATTCTCCTCCAATAGTTTCATCAAAGTCTATTTGTTTAAGCTCTTGCAACTCTTTGCTGGTAAATTTTGTTGGATGTAGTATTTGAGTTGCTATTTTAGCTGAAATGTGTGTTTCAATTTTGTCTATTTGATCAACTTCACAAACAGTGCCCGTGTCTATATTAGTGCTGGAAAATTCTTCTTTTAGGGTAAAGAAATTGTTAATTTGAGTGTCATTGTCAAACACATGCCAGTTTTTTATATTGTCAGGTACAATTGGCCTATGTTTAATCTTAGCTGTAAAATGATGATTAGGCTCAAATTGCAGTTTACAAGTGCTGGCAAATGTTGCTAAACTGTGAGCATGCAAATTGTGTTTCCTTGGAATTTTGGCAAGTTGTGTTTCTAGAAAGGTATTGAGTATTTCAATTGCTTCCCCTCTATAAGATCTTAATCTGAGATCATTTGTGAGGAAGTTTCCTTTCATTCGTTGAATAACTAAATCAAAGTCTCCCAAAATTGATACCCTAACTGCCCCTAAGCTTTTGATCAATTTGAGTCCTAGCAAGAGGGCTTCATATTCAGCCATGTTATTAGTGCATATAAAATTCAACCTATATGCATGTCCTTCAGCATGATAATTTTCCATATTATGTATCCAAATCCTTGCTTCTGCTCCTCGTTTATTGACTGATCCCTCAAATTCCAAATACCATAGAATTTATTGATTATAGCCAGTATCAGGAGTCTTAGAAATTTGCTTACTAGGGAGATTTTGATTTTCGGTTTGATGTGGTTTCCCTTGTGTGTCTGGTATACCATTGTTCACAGAAATTCCTTGAATTTCAACACTAGATTTTTCATTTATGAATTTTTTCTGCTCTAAAGCCAAAGCCTTGACATCAGTTGGGGGGTAAATTTCATCATTGTATAGGATGAAGGAGTCCATATCAGAATGCATGTAATAGATGGGAAAATTCTAGGGTTTCTCCTGACTACTTACCACATACTTCATTAAAGTCTCTCTATATAACTTCTTTGGTTGCCCAAATACTGAAATAGTTGCATAAGACATGTCCAACTGTAATGATCCTTGTAGTTTTGCTCCCCAAGACCTAGACAATAGCATTCCATATTTGGGTGGAATATCAGCTACCACCACATCCATTAAAATTGTTTTAGCAGGGTATTGGACTAATGATACACATAAGTCTTTGATTAGTCCTAGACATCTAACGTGGTTGGAATCAAAAGAGAACAAATCTTTGTATGGCCTGGTAATATCTAGGTCCAACTTCTCCATTACCGATTTAGGCATTAAGTTATGAGAGGCACCAGAATCAAACATTGCATTGTGAAGTATTTTATCATGAATGTTCAGACTTACATAGAAAGGAGGCACCCCTCCATCTACCGGTTTTCCGTTTACTTCAGGGCCAAAAATTAATTCAGGTTGATCATCAAGGACATTTACTGCATCTCTATTTTCTGAAATTTGAAGTGATCTACTTATTTGTTCTCTATAGACATGATGCCTAGCCAGTTATGACAATGGAATGGCTATCTTTAACTTTCCTATTTCGGTCTCAAGGTTGAAAGGTTTTTCAATTTGAATTTATGCATTTCGGGCAGCAAGGTTTTCTTTTTGTGCTGCATTTTCTGTATCTATCTCTTTTACAGGAATGTTGTTATGAGCTTAAGTTGTTTCTATGTCAATTTCTGGAGGTTCTCCCACAATTTCTTTGAAAGGAATGGAAGTGGAAGATTGTTTATTAAGTTGTTGATTATCTGAAACATCTTCAACTGTTGGATTGTTTAGGTTAGGAATTGCTTTAGGAGGAGTTTGTATAGGAGGATTCTTGATTTTAGTTTTGGTAGGTTGCTTGGTTTCTTTCTGTTTATTGTCATCAAGGACATCGATTTGCCTGCTTCTCAGATTATATTGTTTGTGAACTTCATAGATGGTTGTGTCATATCCCTCCCTAAAATCAAATGATTCCCCTGATTGAATTTGGAACTGACCAAGAGTGTAAGCCTCTTGGTCTTCTTGGGTTAAGAAAATTTGTTGTTCACTATTGAGACCCATTAAGTTAATTTGAGTGTCTTTTGTGGGCTCATTAGAAGTTGAAGCTTCAGCAAAGTTTTCTTGGAATGGAAGTCTAATACTTTGGTCAGGGCCAACCTTTCCATTGTTAGAGTTCTGGTTTTTCCTAAAGTTTGGATTTCTCCCAGTATTGCTTGGTTGACCATCCCAAGGGGATTTTATCTCAATTGTTTATACTCTATCACCAAGTCTGTCCATTCTTTTAATGATAACATCTAGTTTTTGTTCAAAGGCAGAAGGTTCTTCTTTGATGGGTATCCTCCTTTTAGCTCTAGCTCGAGCTTGTTTAGAAATCAGGTTGGCCTCAACACTGACAGCTATACTCTGCATGTCTTCTAAGCTTTGAGGAGCCCTTTCCCTAAGCTAATATGCCATATCGGAGTCAAACGCATCAGGGAATTTGATCAAGGCCAAGTCTGGTGGAGGTCTGAGATTCTGAGGAATAGCATTGTATACATTGTTAAATTTGGTGCAGTAATCTTGAACAGTTTCTTGTGGACCTCTCTTTAAGTTTTCATATTCTGATAAAATGTGGAAAGGATCTTTCTTCTTTTCCCGTCTATTTAAGAAGGTCTGATAAAGAGCTTCTGAATCATTGATAGTGTTTGCAAGGAGTGCTCTAAAACAGGTTCTAACATCTCCAGTTAAGCTTTGGACAAAGACTTTCATTCTTACATCATCATCATCAATCTCATAGTTTTCAAAATAATCCATCATTTTCTTGGTGTGTTGTTGAGCTGTGTAAGTGCCCGTACCATCAAAATAAGTGATTTTGCTTTGATAATCTTGAGGCATAGCCCCTGGATTTGCAGGTAATTACAGGGGAGCATATCGGTTTTCCATATTTGCAGAGATAAGTGTAACAGTTGAAAGAGTAGGGATACCAGTTGAAATATGTGTTGTGGATGGGGAAGTGGAAAAGATGGTTTGAAGTGTTGACGGTGAACTAGGAGAAGCAACAATAATGGTAGAAAGGACTGGTGCTTTTCTAGGAGTAAGCTCAGACTAGATAAGGTTTTGTTGATGTGTGCCAAGGGGTGAACTAGCAGAATGTTCTTGGCTCTGCTGGCTTCTAAGGTTCTTGGGAATCAGACTAGGATTTTGAAACACAGGTGGGGGATTTGGATCTGGATTTGATCTAGTGTAACAGATCTTCTTCTTTGGAGCCAACTTCTAAATATATTTTTTGGTTTTTCTTGAAATATTTGAAGGATACAAATTTTGACAGTATCTTTTTAGGAAGTTTAAAATATGGGAGTTTTGATTTTTCCTGAAGATCTATTGAAACAAGGAACTGATCAAGTATTTTAGACAACTGTTCAAAGCCTAAAACTAGACTGGAGATAGACTGAAGCAACTTTTATTTACTCCTACAATTGAATAGAAAAAGCAGTTTCAAAGGCTACTTGGCTAACTTCAGGCTCCATCTATAGCTTTAAAAAATAAACAGCAGTAACAAACAATTATTCAGAATCCCCAATGGAGTCGCCAATGATATTATCACTCAGGTTGTTCCCCAAAGTTGTAGGAAAGGGAATACAGCCGTGGTAACCATAGACCAATCTTTTAGATACAGGTTCTAGCCAATCTGCATCCAGAGAAGGCTCTCTCTTTATAATTTAGCTTTGTTTTGAGGTATATTAGGCTAGTTATGAAGTACAAGGGTTTTGTTTTGAGTTTGGTTGGAAGGAGGGGGACTCAATAGCACAGTGATGTAAAACTGAAACATTTCAGTCCATTGGGCATGATGGAGTCAAAGAAGGATGGCTTCCTGGGTTAGGTTTCTTACCAGAGGATTTATCACAGAGAAAGGTACTCAAATATGGAACAATTTATAGGCTGGAATCAGATGGAATGGAGTCAATGGGTGAAGGGCAATTAAGAATCCTTCATCATGTTGACAGATGGAAAATGGATGATTATTTCTAAGGAGAAATTAAGAATTCCTTAGCTAATATTCAATGATGAAAGATCCAGGGGAAACAAGAGCAATTAAAAATTCACTGTTTATGCTAATTCTGAAGAAAACATTAATAATAACAAAGACTAAACACAGAGTGCAAACAAGCAAATTCTGAGTTATTTTTTTTCTCTATTATTTAGATCATGAAACATATATGATATAGTAAACACAAAAACTGTAAGAGACAAGTTAGAAGGGACTTATTGATCCATAAAAACGATTCAAGAATTCTGTAACATGGTCCTTAGCATCAATTCTTCATCCAGTGAGCTCGACAAAAATGTTTCCAACGTCTTTTTTATTTCCAAAATTGTTCAATATTACAGTCAAAACTATGAACATCCACTATCAACCAACCAACCCCAATTACTTCATCTGGGGGGTATTTATACAAAAATGTCAAGATATCATACAAAATATCTGATAGAAATAATATCTATTGACAATTTAATGCTTCTTTTACATAGATAGAGACAGACAGTCTCGAAAATAGGGAGACAATAAATAGATGCAACAAATTCATGCTGCGCTGATTGATCTGTCTTTATGAGATGTACTGGAGGTAGGTGCTGCAAGTCGGTTCCCAACTGTCTTCTACTGATCCTCTATGCTGGTTATTCTGCCTTGGTAGGATTTTCTTTAACTCTGATGTGATGCACTTTGAACCACGTGAATGTGATTCATTCCTTTTTTCTGCATTATAGTAAATGGTCCAAAATTTTGCATTGACCAAAGATAATTTACAGGATCTCTAACATGCTTTGCCACCATTCTGGTCTTGGTAATTTATGTCTCTGTAGCTTCCTCAGAGTTTCGCCGGTTTCTGTGTACCTGAAGAAATTAGGTGGGATGGTGAACAGATGTTTTACCTCATGCTCTATGTAGAATAGATTTTCCAGGTTGTCATAAAGGGACTGGCCAGATGGAAGTGCCTTCTCTCCTGAAGTGCTTGAAGATGCATTAACTTGATTAGCAACATATGTATTTAATTTACGTACATAGTCCTTGTGCGTCATCAAACGATCATTACTTCCCAAAGGACTTGGAAAACCTTTTTGATGCAGGACTGTAAATTTTTCTGTGAAAGGATCAATTTCTACCTGCATGTCCTGGCATCTTCTGTCCAAATTTTGCATTAGAGTTCTCATGGTTAGAGCTCTCTTGATGTCCAGAATGGTACCTATCCTGTCTCTAATATCTAGTGCTTCCAGTTCCTCACTGGTCTTGGTATTCAAAAAATGTATTAGCCTGTTAGTTTGCTCAGGCATCTGTCCCAATAAGGCTCTTGTTTTCTGAATTTCCACTTGGGCAACTCCTATTAAATCAATCTGTTCATAGATGGTTTGGATAGACCTCCACACATTACTAAGGGATTGAGTGATGTTGGTCCACAAAATTCCTCTGATTTCTGCCAGAGGCTTATCTAGAGAGAGATCATTCTCTAAGGTTCTTACTTTGTTCTCCAATGCTTTGATCTCCCTTGTTTTCTCTGCCACATTCATCTTGGATTTATCATAACTCTATTCAACCTTTGCCAATTTTTCTTTGACTTGCTTCAGCTCTTATACTTGGAGTTTCAAATCCTCCATGGCTTTTATTAATTGATTTGTAGTCATAGTTGTACTACTTCCCGGTGTTGTTGTTATTGTTGAGGTACCCGTGGTGATTTCTGTTGTTGATGGCGGGACAGTGGGAGGTACTGTTGTTGTAACTGTAGGAGGGGAAGTTGTGACTGTTGGAGCTACTTCAGGTGGCTGGGAGGTCGACTCTCCCTGCTTGTATTGTAGTGCTTTCTCCAATGCCTACTCTGTCTCACTCAATCTCTCATTCAACCACATGAGCAGGTCCATCATGTCCTCCTCTTCCTTCTGTTGTACAACTTCTGTGGTTTGTGGATGCATAGTAGGAGGCAGTTTTAATTGTTTCCTGAGGGCAGCAATGTCCTCTTCCTTCTTCTTCATCAACGCCTTTATGCCTTTGGTATTTTTGGGATCATGTCCCAATTCAATAATAATATCTTCCAAGGATTTGATCCTGTTGTCCTTGGCTAGAGAGGAAGCCTTCTCCAAATCCAATTGAGCGGAGGTGTTGTTCAATGAGTTCTGCAATTTGTGAGCCAGCATTGCTTTATGTGCCAGTGTGGAGTAGACCATCTCTCCATTTTGTTTATGCAGCTTAATTTGGTCCATAGGATGAATGTCTTTGGCAAGGACCTCCAGATTTGTTCTAATGTAGTCATCTGCTAATTATGGCTGTTACACTTTAGGCTTAAAGTGGCTCAAGATCATTTTACCTTCTTTAATTTCATATGCATACATTAACCTTTGCTGGTTGGTGGGGGCCATCTTGAGAAAAAGATTATGAAGTTGCAGCCTCAGTGGGTCATTCTGGGCCTTTATCTCCATGAATGTTCTTTTGATATCAGAACCTTGCTTGCTTTGCGATCTAGTGGATGAATCTTCCACACTATGCTGCCTTTCTAGGTCTTGCCTGTGAGAGGTGGTAGATGTTTCTATCACTGGGGAGGAGCTGGTTACCCTCTCACCTCTTAGACTTTCTATTGTTTCTTCAATGATTTCCTCTTTAGATAGAGGATTAAGTCTATGCCTTTTTGCACCTGGCTATTCTGCAGGTCCACTGATGGGTGTGGCCTCTTCTCTGTCTCTTTTCTTGCACTTTTCCTCATTTAGAGGAGTCTATAACACTGGTATCTCTGGTGCTTTGGTCTGGACCGAAGGAATTTTCCCCTGTTGATCAGTCATTACTTGTTGCTCTGTGTCTATCACTTCCTTGCCCTTTGATGTCCCTATAGCTGGTGTAGTGCTTTCTTGTGTAGGCTGTTGAGAAGTTCCAGCGGCGGATCTACCAACTCTTGTTTGTTGAGGCAGCTTGAAAAACACCTGTCCAAAAGAGTCCAAGTCAAGGGTCTTTTCAAGATCTTTCATAGCTTGTTCCATCACTTTTTTCTGAGTAAGTTCTTCTATTAATGTACCCTCTACCCACTCATCCTGATTAGCAAATTTCTCTATTTCAGGGATCCTAGAATGTTTATAGGCCGATAGCCTGTTTTTTTACTTTTCTGTCACTTATAAAGCCATTTGGGTCATATGGTATGCACCAGAAACTTTTCTTCAATTTAAGTTCTTCCCCTAATATCCTATCAACATCTTCCCATGCTTCCCTCTTGCTAATTATAGAAGGGCCTAAATGGTTTTTTATTCTTAGCTGGGCCTTTTTCTTTGCACTGCAAAAGTGAGCTAAATATGCATTGATAAGTTGCCTGAAATACTCCAATGCAAATAGTCTCATAGGCACATATTTGAGCAGCTTATAAGGGCACAACTCAGCCATATATTCTGATTTCGGTGTGATTCTGGTAGAGGTACCAGTCACCTATTCTGTAGTTTTTAGAGAGCTGTAAAATCTTTTGCATATCACCAGAGGGTCTAGGAGGAGGAGCTCTCATCATAGAGAGGAGACCGGATGTATAAACAAGTCAATGAACAGTAGGTATAAGGGGAGTCACGGACATTGTGGAAGGCTAAGGTCCAAAAGATCACAGACCTCTGCTCTCCTTTAGAATCCAATTTTCTGATGGGAAACTTGAAAACTGTCTGGTTGATAATACAGAAATTGATGATATATATAAGATGTTTACTTGAAGACTCCTCCTCTGTCTAAACTCATGAATTGGTCATGGATCTTGTTGGCAATGAAAGTAGCATAGTCATATTTGATAGCAGGGGGTTGTCCTGGAGTAAACATGGACAACAAAACTAAGGTGGTCTCATCAACATATTCACTTCTCTTAAATCCTAGGACGCAGGATATCATATCAATAATGAATTTTCCAGCTTCATTGAACTAGACATGCAGATAGGGAGGTGGGACTTTGGGCTGGCAATCTAGTCTCAGAAACGTTTGAGCAATATGGGTTATCTCTGAATTGGGCAGTTTAGAGCCCTGCTTAAGCAAGAATCCCATAGAAAGAGGAGCCAGAGGCTAAGTGGGTTTGAAGTGTAACATCTCATTGATGGACTCAGGAGTTATATAAAAGAGGACAGTTCTAGATAGAGTCATAACTTCTCTCTGGGAAGATTCATAATTGGCACAACATAGGTGGATAATATCTGGGAAAACATTGACTGAGGGGAGGTAGTACATGGGCAGGTTGGATTCCCATATTCCATAAAGATCAGAGTTACTTTGGTGACTGTTCCTAATTTCACAAATTGCTTGGAGGTGGTTTTTGTCACCAATTAAGTCTTTGATTTGAAAATCTCTATCAGCCAAGGGTAACCGCTCCAGGTCTTTATGTGGCGCATTGAGGGGAGCAATGTTCAGGGCCACCGGAGCTTCCATGCTTGGTTACTGTGTTTTCAACTAAAGGTCAAGTTTCTGTGAAAAACTGGTCTAAACAGAAGTTTTGATTATATTTGTATGAAGGTAGCAGGCTGAATTTAACTTGAATTTGGCTCCTTGGGAAAATTTACAGAGGAAAACTAAAATTTACAGGGTTCGGGAAGAGAATTGAGGTAAATACCTGACTTTAAAGGTGAATTGTGTACTTTGCAGGTTGCAGGACGAGCTGGAGAGCAGGATGTTGAAATTTGTTGGCCGGGTGGCAGACTGTAAGCTTAGAGCAATGAACTGGATGTACTTTCACATGTAAACAAGTCCGCAGTGAAAATGGGTGAAAATGACAGTTTCGCGATTTTTAACAAAATTTGGCTTTCACGGGGCTTTTTGGCACTTTTGGTCGAATGGCGTCATCGCGACGAGACATTTTGTCATGTAGTGGAGGATACGGAAGGGTGATGTGGAGGTGACGTGGTGATGTCGTCAGCAGGCGAGATTAATGGGAGGGTGGTAAGCGGTATTGGCCCGCACCACTTATGAGCTGAAATGGTTTTGGGCGGAGGGGCCGCAAGCATGGCGGGAAGGCACCACGTGTCCCCGGTATGGCGGCAATACCGCCCACTCCTTGGGCGTTAAAGTGTAGCGATGGAGGGCGTCACGATATAGATCTCAGTCGTTGGATGGTCGGGCGAGGATCTGACGGCTAGCACTTTATGGAGACGACGGACGTTAATGCACGGGCTCGCGGTATAATATATAACGTTTTGGGTATTTTGCATTGTTTAAAAGGGGGAGGTAGGTTATTAATCAACGTAAGGTTAATTAATTCCTTATGCGCGGAGATGGTTATTACAAGGTTTCAAATAAACCTTTAATCCCATTTATAATAATGATATATGGCTATAGTTTAGCCGGGGTGGGGATATTAGATATTGCGAGATTTATGTATATATACATATTACGAGATTTGGGTTAATCTATGGGAGTTATATAGTAAGATTAGGGCTAATATGAAAGAAATGCTAATGATAGTGCTAATCATAATGTTATAACACTCAGGTAAAAGGGAGAGAAAAGAGAAAAGGGATTTTACACAAGAAATGTGGCTATTTTTCCTAAGTAAATGGAGCTTCACTTCGGCACCTGATGAAACTGGAATGAGTGATTTTTAAGGATATTAAGTAGATCTTAATACCTTTGGGGGAAAGTTAGTAAGTGATTTTGGGAGAAGTGTGAAGGGAAGTTAGTCATGCCTCACTTGATTTGTAACCAAACAGTTGCCATGGTACTTATGATATCCATAAGATGAACAGTTTTGAGAGACAAAATTAATCATAAGCATGCTTCTGCAACACCAAACTACCTACCCAATCTATTATACCTAACCTTTTTTCTTCCTTTTCTTTGGGTGCATTTGAACTGGCGAACCCTCAAAAATGTTATTTTGTTTTCTTTATATGCCAAGCCTATCTAAATATATCCTTATAACATCCAAGGGCTCAGCTTTAACTGTTGAGCTCCTTTGCTTCTCTACCTATCTATCTACCTGCTAAGATTGAACAGTTTGGACAGGTATTATTTCTCTATCTCTAAGACAAGTAAATTCAAACATGAACTGGCCAAGGTTGAGTTGTTTGGCTATTCATCAATTGCAGCATAAAGTTCAGCAAACTGCACATGATACTTTCATTTACAGAACATGAAGTGGTAGTGGCATTTGGACTTTCACACTTTCCTGGTCCATTTGATTTGGGGTTTATTTCTTTCATTTTTTGACCGTTTCATTCTTTTTTCCCTTTGATTTTTCTTTTAGGGCATACCCTCTTTTAATTTTTTAATTTTTTGATCTTTTCAAAACATGAAAACCTTTGCAGCAGGGAAAGGATGAACATATTAGGGTTTTTAACCAGTCAATCATGAAATATGACACCTATTGGTATAGGAGCATAACAGAGTCTTTGTTCTTGTCCATACTGTTGAAGATGGTTTCCATCCAATTCCAAAGACTTTCTGTCCAGTTACAAATATTGAGGAGGTGATTCATTTATTCCTCCTCATTTCCACATAGGGGGAAACGTGAGGGGCATATGAACCCTTTTTTCCAGAGGTTCTCCTAGGTCAGAGTTCTTCGGTGCATCAAGATCCATAGAAAGGTTTTAATCTTCAACCATGGTTCAACATCCCATACTCTGTTATACCAACTGACTTTTTCCCCTTGGTCTCTTTCTTCAATATAAACTCTTGCTTACCCGGATGCAGGTGACTCCAACAGCATTCAATGATCGACTCCGCCAAACAGACATCTGGCTTGACGGATGGCAGGCGGAAGGTATGCAGGGTACACGTCGTAGGATGGCGTATCAAGTTCAGGGCAGGGGAATTAAATCCTGAACAGTCTCGAATTTGGTTTGAAATCAATGCAAGCATGGCTGCACTGCACACAATTCGGCTCATTGGCATGGATCCGCTCAACACCCCTGTCGCAGTTAATGACTCTGTTTATTATGAAGCAAAGCTGCTTCAGTTCCCTTGTCTAGTCTTTCGTGTCTGCATGATAGCTTGGCTCTGGAAACGTCCTGAATTTCTCAGCGCTCCTACCATTACTGGTTTACTCTGTTTCAATTGTTCTCCCAGGTCTTTTGCATCTGGAATCATGCATCGCAGCCGAGGAATCCCACGTCGAGGAAGTCATTCAGGGAACAGAGGTCGCCCTTCTCGACCTGCTCCTCAGAATGTTGCCCCCATTGCCTTAGCTCCTCCTTCATCTCCGCCTCTGGACCAAGATAGGCTTATCCCGAATAATTCATACCATACCTCCAGGTTTACATTCCAAAGTCGGCTCAACAGACCTGTGGTGACAGTAAATTCTACCATATTTGTCTCAGAGGAGGAGAGCAACCAGCTCAGTTCGACTCCATTCGCTTCCTCACATTCTCAGGATGATAGTGTTTTGCTTGGGGACTTGACAGGGATAGTATTTCATGCAGACCACATGCAAGAGGATGCCCCTATTTCGGAAGCGCCTCAGCAGCCTAATCCAGCTCAGGAAGATGCTTTAGTATGCGGGCTATCTCAAAGAGCAGTTAGTTTTTTACATTTGGTTACTAATCCTGATGGAGGTGCGCCGGCACTGGATGAAGACGGTCTTGTGACCTAGGTAGCTTCAACAAGCCGGGTAAAGGAGGATATGTCAGCTTCACCAAGTCATGCAGATTAATCACTGCTCCTTTCTGCCGGGTCGCCTTCTTGCTTATATGCTATGCAATTTTGGTCCTGTGTCTTTGATTCTGAAGTTAAATCTCTATGTCTGGTTCTTTCTCATGCTTCAAGCATTAACTACAGCCAACACAGGCTTTATTATTGTCTTAAAAATGGTTATGCTAGTCGCTACTTTGTTTTTGAGGTCAATGAAGGTTATGACGATTGTAGTCTTGGTAAATTTTGTCAGTATGTCAGGGACCAAAATCAAATTTTTGAAGTCTGTACTGTAAATCTGGTTGAAAGCCTAAACTGTAATGTCCCTGAGTTTTTGGTTGAGGAATGGCCTCGGCCTCCTCTGAGGTCTTGACCTCATTGTACATATTTTTTCACCTTTTTTAATAGAATTAGTATTTACGGAGCAAAAAAAATATATAAACTCTTGCTTCTTTGAGGGAGAAGGTGCACCCTTCGAGCTTGCCCCACCGCAGTTGATCTGCATCATGAGCATTTCATATTGTTGTCCCTCTCTTCTGGTTGCAAAGTATCATTGAAGATCCACTATTTCCATGCTTGATTA
Source organism: Pinus taeda (assembly GCA_000404065.3). Taxonomy (NCBI): domain Eukaryota; kingdom Viridiplantae; phylum Streptophyta; class Pinopsida; order Pinales; family Pinaceae; genus Pinus; species Pinus taeda. The sequence continues at coordinate 132,323 of APFE030587193.1, forward strand.
GTAGTGTTAGGCTTCTAGTAATGATTCATGGTTATCTTCCCTTGTTCCTGGTATCTTCTCTGGATGGTGAGGAAATCTGGGCTTTCAAGATTAAGTAATTGCTACCAAGCATCCTCCCAGAACAGAGTAGTCTGTCTATCACGGACTTCCCAAAAACTGTGTTCCTGAATTATGCCTTGATTAGTGCTTGCAAGGTTCCAGATTGGAGATCCTTCTGGAGGTTCCTGCATCCTGATTAGATTCTGAGGGCTATAATGAGCTGCATATTTGGCTTTCCAATGTTTAACCTAGGGAATGTTCAGTTCTTTAACCCATCTCCACCATAACTTGGCTCCATAAGCTCGATTGACGGTGTAAGGATCTTGAAGGTTTAACCCACCCAAGTGCTTGGGCTTGCAAATTTTGTCCCATGCCATTAAGGACCACTTCTATTTAACTGAGTTTCCCGACTACAGGAAAGCTTTCTGGATGAGTCGGATTCTCTGTAGCACACCTTTAGGTGCCAGGAGAATAGATAGCATGAAATGTGGAATGGCTTGGAGTACGGTTTTGGTGAGGACTAGATAGCCTACAAAGTTCAGGGTTCTATGCTCACAACGCTTCTCTAGATTGGCTATCATTTTCCCCCAATGAATTTTTTTCCAAGGTTTGTCTGTCAGCGGAATACGTAGGTATCTGGAAGGGAGGTTGCACCTCTTGAACCTAAGGGCATTAGATAGATTTTTCTAGATAGCTAGGTGCATATTAAAAAAGAATATGGAGGATTTAGCGAGATTGAGTTCCATACCTAAAGCCAAGCTAAAGTGATTGAGAATGCTTTTGAAGCCAAGAGCTTCTTTGACTAAAGGCATGCCATGCAGCATAGTATCATCGACAAATTGTTGATGAGTGGTTGTAGGGCATGAGGGCAAGGGTTGGAGTCCATGAATTATGTTATCCTCTTTAGCCTTTTTGATAAGCCAACTAAGACCTTCCATTAGTATGACAAACAGAAAGGGGGACAGGGGATCCCCTTGCCGTATACCTCTAGCTGGTGTAAACTAGGTTGTGGGAGCTCCGTTAACCAAGATGGAAAATCTGGTGGACTTAATTAGGGCTATGATCCATGTTATCCATCTCTTCGCAAAGCCAAAGGCATCTAGAATAGCTTCCAAGTAGTTCCAGTTGACTTTATCAGAAGCCTTCGAGAGGTACAACTGCATTAGCATTCCAGCTTTTTCTGAATTTGGAGAGTGTGAATCATCTCTTGAGCTAGCAATATGTTATCCATAATCTGTCTACCTTCTACATAGCCAGATTTTTCTTCTAAAATGATCCCTGGAAGAATTGGCTTTAATCTGATAGCTATGACTTTTGATATAATCTTGTACAGAACATTGCATAATGTAATTGGCTGAAACTTCGATGGTGTATTTGCTTCCTCCTCCTTTGGTATAAGGGTTATGAAGGTGGAGTTGAGGGATTTTAGGATAGATGAGGAGCGTCGGGAATCTTCTACCACTTCCCAAACCTCTGTTTTGATTATTTCCCAACATGCTTTGTAAAAGTCGATGGTGAAACCATCTGGTCCTGGTGCCTTACCATTGGGCATATCTCTCACTGCTTCTTCTACTCCTTCCATGGTGACTGCTCAATTTAGAGCCATGTTTTGATCCTCTGTGATAAGCTTGGGAATAGAAGTCATTAAATCCCTAATAGCATCCTCTCTGTTAATGTTGAGCTCCAAAGCAATTTGGCTAAAATGGTTTATGAGGAGGGCTGATATTTCATGATGTGTTTGAAAAGAGGTCCCTTGTTCATCCTTTATTCTCAATATTTTATTAGCACTCCTATTATCAATGACTGATCGATGAAAGAATTTTGTTTTCTTTTCACCTTCCTTAAGCCACTAAATTCTAGATTTTTGCTTCCATAGATTTTGCTCCTATTGGCATCTGGCCTGCCAATTCTGCATGAATGTTAATGTTAATATCAATAATGCAAAATAATTTAATTATTTAATTTAAGGTTTTTTGTTTATTAGTTAAAATGTAAATTAATATTTTTAATATTTAATTATATAATAAGATTTTTAATTGATTCCAATCCAATGAGAAATATTTAATTATGTAATGGGATTTTTATTTATTTCCAATATTAATATTATAAATTAATTTTTTTTTCATAGTATTAGTATTATGTTTTGTTCTACTTTATTTATAATTAATTTTATTTTGGTTTTGTTCTTGCTTTTTAGAGTAAATTAATTAGTTTTATTTTAATAATAGTTTAATGTTAAATCAAACTAGTACTATTAACATTAAGATTATTAATAAATCAAACTATTAATTTACTCTAAAAGCAAGAACAAAACCAAAATAAAATTAATTATAAAATAAAGTAGAGAACAAACATAATATAATTAATTATGAATATAATAAACAAAAAATAAATTATAATATTAATATTGGAAATAAATAAAAATCCTTACATAATTAAAATATTTCTCATTAGATTGGAATCAATTAAATCGTATTATATAATTAAAATATTAAAATTAATTAATTAAATTAACTAATAAAACAAAAAACCTTAAATAATAATTAAATATTTTACATCATTGACATTAACATAAATATTAATTATCTTATCATATAAATAAATATTTCAATTATATAATTAATATTTCAATTTTAATTTAAAGCATTCTATTTTTATTATTAGTATATAATTAAATTAAACCCAAATATTACAAAACAATTTTGACAAGGTCGGCTTCCATTCCCTATGCATCTCTTAACCCTATTTATTCAAGTCCAATGAGATCTGTCCTACACAATTACTGATCTATCATGATGATGAGCCACGGTGGATGGCTCGAAACGTCGATGCAAACAATCATGGACACGAGAACTCCAGAAGAAAACTACACACAAAGCACTAATCACAGAAGCCTCACAACAATAAGAATTAGAACCTACCAAGTGTCAACACCCAATTGATCTGTACTTGCATAGTCACCCTATTCACTGAACTATACGGTCACCCAATTATCTTCCCAGTCAACATACGTGCTCCTTTTTTAGTTGTTGGGTCAAACGATCATAACTCAATAACTTGAGCATATAGTGTCGAATTAAGGTGAAATGAATGTCATTGGATTTAGAACAACGGGCACTTTGGCTTGATGCTTGTTTCAAGACTTTCTGGGCATTTTCATTTTTGAGCTAAAATTTGATCACCTGACCAAATGCCAAGGGCAACCCTAGCATCCAAGATTCCATATAGAATTAACACTCTAAAGCTAATTGAGTTGATGCTACAACTCAAAGAAATGTTGGAAGAAGGCTACATAAAGTTGAGTGTGTCTCCATGGGGAGCGTCAATCTTATTTGTGAAAAAGAAAGATGGCACACTCAGGATGTGCATCGATTACAAAAAGCTAAATAATGTAACCATTAACAACAGATACCCCCTGCCATGGATTGATGACTTATTTAATAACCTAAGGGGAGAAACAGTCTTCTCTAAGATTGATTTAAGATTTGGATTCCATCAAGTGCACATTAAATATGAAGACATCCATAAGACAACATTTTGGACAAAGTATGGGCATTATGAATTTGTGGTAGTGCCCTTTCGGCTTACCATTGCACCTACAACTTTTATGTGCTTAGCTAATAATTTGTTGCACCGTTACCAAGATAAATTTGTAGTGGTTGTTGTGGATGACATATTGGTTTATTCAAAGACCAAGGAGAAGCATGAAGAGCATTTAGTTGTAGTGCTACAATTGTTAAGAGAGCGCAAACTTTATGCAAATATTAGTAAATGTGACTTCTTCTAGTCACAAATTCATTATTTGGGACACAATCTCTCGAAGTAGGGGGTAGCTATTGCTCTGGATAAGGTCAAGGCCATCATGGAGTTGCCAACACTAAAAAATGTGGTTGAGATTAGATCATTCATGGGAATTTTCAACTATTAGAGGAGGTTCATTAAGAACTTCTCCAAGATTGGATATCCAATCAGTGCCTTGCAAAATAAGGTAAATAAGTTTGAATAGACAGTTGAATGCACTACCAACTTTGACCAGTTGAAGTAACTACTCACAAACGCACCATTACTAAGAATAGAAAACCGAGACAAAGAATTTGTAGTTTGCACAAATGTCTGCAAAGAGGGACTTGGTGGAATCTTGATGCAAGAGGGCCAAGTGGTATGTTATGAGTCAAGAAATTTGAATGGGCATGAGAATATGTAACACATTAAGAGTTGGTTTCCATCATTTTTCGCATTAAAAATGTAGAGGCATTATCTCCTTGGCAGGATATTCATTCTAATGAGTGATCATGGAGGGCTAAAGTATTTTTTTATCAGCCCAATTAAGTGTCAAGTAGGCAAGATGGTTGGACACTTAGTGAGTTTGATTTTGAAATAAAGTATATAAAAGGAAAAGAGAACCGACTTACAGATGCACTCAACTGAAGAGTGAAAATGTGCCATGTAATATCTATAAGTTATTATGGAACTAACATGGAAGGAATAATTAAAAATGTAGGACAACAAGATGAAAAATATCATCAGTTAAAGGAAAAGCTACAACAAGATCCCAAGGGTGAAAAGAACAAGGAATATGGCCTCACAAAGGATGGGTTGATTCAATTAAAAACATAATTTATGTGCCAAATCAAGATAATTTAAATAAACCTATATAAAATAATTCCATGCAAAGCCATATTTTTTCCACTTAGGCTACCAAATTACTCTAACACTCATCAAGCAATTTTATTATTAGCCTTATTTGAAAAAAGAGGTGGTTGATTTTATTTGGAATGCCAACAAGTGAAATTTGAATGTAAGCACCCAGTTGATTTATTGCAGTATATTCCCATTCTAGAATGCAAATGGGAGGTTATTTCCATTTACTTTATTATAGGGCATCCAATGACTCCCAGATAGCATGATGCAATCATGGTCATGGTTGACAAGTTGAGCAAAGTGGCTCACTTTGTGTCAGTTAAATATACCAAATCAGCTAGTGATGTGGCTCAAGTTTTCATAGGAGAAGTCGTAAGATTGCATGGAGCTCCCAAGAAGACTATATTGAATGGAGGTTCCAAGTTCACTTCAAAGTTTTGGAATAAATTATTTGTAGGATTGGGGACAAAATTCACAATCAACATAGCTTACCATCCACAAAAATATGGGAAAATAGAGAGGATGAATAGAATCCTTGAGGACATGCTTAGAATATGTGTAATGAACTAGCCAATGAAGTAGGAGGAATATATTCCACTTGTGGAGTTTGCATACAACAATGGGTATCAAGAATCACTATAAATGAGCCCATTTGAAGTATTTAATGGGAGGACTTGCAACACTTCTATCAACTGGAATGATCCAGTGAATAGGGTTCTAGTTGGGCCTAATATGTCAAAATAAATGGGGCATGAAATGGAAACTATTAGAAGGAATTTAAAGGTGGAACAAGACATGCATAACTATTATGTGGACCATCATAGGACACATAAAGAGTTCAAAGTTAGAGAGAATGTATACTTACAAGTTAGACCTAAGAAAATATACTTGAAAATTAGGTCATGTGCCAAGTTGGCACCATGGTTTTGTGGGTCATTTGAAGTGCTTAAAAAAATAGGATCAATAGCCTATAGGTTGGCCTTGCCTTCATTAGTAAAATTTCATGATGTTTTCCATTTTTCTTCGCTTAAAATCTACATGTCAGATGTTAATCATGTGATTGATTGGTTTATACTACAAGTAGAACTATAGGGAGAGTTCTAGCCAAAACCTATATGCATCATAGATTGGAGATAGATCACACTCCTTAATAAAGAAATAGAGAAAATCAAGGTGTAGTGGAGGCACTTTTGGACCAAGGAAGCCACATGGGAAATGGTTGATCAAATGCAGGCAACATATCCTTTTTGGTTTGTTGAATAAATAAATTGTAAATACTTTGTAAAGAATTGTACAAAGTTGCAAATACAAAGCTTCAGATAAATTGTGTGCTTGGATTAAAGCCTATTATGTTTTTTGTTTGATTATAGAACATCGAGGACAATGTTCCTCCAAGGGATATGGGTTTGTGACAACCTTGGATAATTCTGCCACTGGCCCTAAAAAACCCAAAAAACACAGTCAACACCCAATTTGCCATTTTTTTGCATGTTTGAGAAAATAGTAAGAAAACGATAACTTGAGCATTAAGTGTCGGATTGAGGTGAAATAAACATTGTTGGATTAAAAATGATAGACACTTCGATTTGGTATTAGTTTCAAGAATTTTTTGGCACTTTCATATTTGAGCTTAAAATTGATTACTTGATCAATAAATTGTACTGGAATTACCTTGAGAGCCACTGTCATTATTGGTGGTTTCTCTAGTGCTTGTTAATGGTTCACATCATTAACCATTAATCAAATGGTTTCTACCATGTTCAACTACGAGACATTCTCTCACATGAATAGATTTGTATAACAAATCGAGAGATGGAGATCAAGACCCTAGATCTAGTTTCATCCATCCAGGTTGCGTGGAGTTATTAAATATTCATGATTGTAAAATGGAGTGCAAACCACCCCCCGTGCCAATGTTTGCACCTCAGGGAGGTCCTTGAATACTTTTCCCCAAATCTCCTTGACCCAGAGTCTGAGCCTCTGGGTAGAATAGGCACGGCCCCGAACGCTACCAACAAGTACCTTACCAACTGTGTCAACAACTTCCCCCATGTTAATCCATTCCCCAAATTTGAGGGTCAGGTCCTTACTCATGGCCTTCATGAACTTGATTTTCTGCTTTCCCAAATGAGGTGCAGTCAGATGATCCTGCAAGGGGTCCGGAGAGCCCAAGTGCTCCTGATGGGACTGCTGAGCAGAGTGCCGGACCTTTATGACCGAGGTTTCAAAGCAGCCAGAGGGGCTGGAAGAGGGGTTTGGCACCACAACAGGGGTGGAAGGGGTGGCGGACGTGGGCAGGACAAGTCCAAGCAATGATTCAAAGCCAGATGAGGAGGGAAGCACAAAGGGAGGTGGTTGAGACAACTTACTTGAAGGTGATGGCTCAAATGGAGGGGAGGACGATGAGCAGGCGGTAAGCAAATGAAGGGTTGCTGGCAAGAGTGGAGGACAACCGAGTTTCGGGGAGTCTATGGAGAGGGCGGTGAAGGGGAGACTAGATGTAGAAGGATCGGGGAGTGTAATGGCAGGAGGTGAAACAGAGATGAGCAAAGCATATGGCTAGGTGATCAGCAAGCAAGGAAACCGACGTAGGATTAGGGCTTTGCCAGATAGAAACATAGGGGTCAGGGTCGGTAGAGCAGTCCACATCTTCTAGCTTCATGTCCGACATTCTGCAGCAGCCTTGATGAAAGTGAAAAGCAACAAGTGACAATGGTAATCACGAAAGGCATCCAACCATTGATGGAGAGTGACATCGCAAGACCGTAGGGCTCGTGAGGTTGATTATGTTGTCATCTTGCATGTATGAGTGATTGAAAAGATTTTCCAAAAAATAAGTCTAGTTGATGCAGGGTCCAAAAACATTGATCAGTCTTAATTCCTTCCCAAGATCAGAGGTAAATATGTCAGCACCAATGATACCTCCCCCCGCCCTGCCCCCCCAAGATATTAACGAGCTTTATAGTCTGAGGATTATAACCTAATGCAATGCCACCAAATCGTCCTCGAACATCAAGTGTATGAAAGTGCCAACTGGGTACAAGATCTTCTAGGGATAGGGTGATCTGGTCACTAAGTGCAAGAGTTTCCTATAAGTAAATATTGTCCACCTTTTCAAGCTCAATAAGTCTTTTGAAGGCTAGTTTTTTTGTAGGACTAGCCATCCCACAACAATTCAAGGATAACCACTTTATGGAGAACCAGGGGGGAGAGGTCAATGCTCTAAGGACCTTGTCAATGGGGATTTATCGGCCATAAGCTACATCCAATCCGACTTTGAAGATAGCATTATAAATATTGGAGTGTCTACCTCGAGGGATTTTAGAAGGCATGAAGGATGTAACAATACCAATGCCACAACAATCTCTGGATTAGGACTTGGATAAAGAACGAAGATTGTACAGATGAATCCGACCAGAATCATAAGAAGGCTCAGTTGAGGGAAAAAATTGAGGGACATCAGGGATAGAAGGAGGAGTAATGGAGAAAGTGGGGGGAGAGTGTACCCGAGGGCATGTAATAGGAGGGTGGACAAAAGCAGGTGCATAGATGCATTGTGAAATGGATGCACTGAGATGAGATTTAGATAAAGATGCATTAAAAAGAGAAAGAATTACCCTCATTGATGGTAGCAATAGTTGCACAAGATCTGGTAATACAAGGAGAAGGTGGACGAACAACTTCCTTGCTTAGTCCTTGCATTGACGGGGTGTTCTTCGATGGGTGCCCAACAATGTTTGTAGGTCTCTTACCCAGTGATCCAATGAGGTTATCCTCTACAATATGTTCTGGCTAAGCTACTGATGCAGAGCTGGAACCAAGTAAAGGGAAATCCTTGTACAAGTTCCCAATTTTTTGGAACTGATGACATCTGTAGGGTGCCCCCTTGTAATCAAGTATATGGATGTGACATGTGTTCCTCCATTGAATCTGCAAATTCTCCTTTAAGCCTTCTCGCATATTCAAGTGCACCAAGATGCGTGCCATTACGATATTCTCGGTGACGATATATGATTTATCATAGTCTAGGAAGGTCCCCAAGGCATTACCAATTCTATTAAAGAAATCCTTAGACAATAAATGAAGCAGAAGTCTTTGAAGTCACAACTAGATTGGGCCAACCCACAAATGCTCGTGCTCTGGGTCAAAGAGGGGGCTCCATCTCTTGAGTGATATCGGTGCACACTCAATGTGCCAGTACATTGATATGACCCAATGAATGATTTCAGGTCATTGAAAGCATAGGGAAAACCAACCACGGGATAGTGTGGCCACTGAAGGAAGTTCATCAAGCATTTGGCCCCAAATTTCCAAAATCTATTGTCTCAATTGAGCAGCAGAATAAGACCTTCCCTAGACCTGACCAACCATTACCCTATCTACAGTATTGAGCACATCACCCATCTAATGATCTTCACCAAAAGTAAGTGATATATTCCTGCTCCCAACCTTAATGCCTTTATACTTCTTTATGAGCCTGGGCGACATGCTAGAGGGATGGTTTATAGAGAGATTAGATGGAGTACCAAGTCCAACACTTTCCCTAGGTCCCTCACCTAAATTAAGAGGTGGAAGTGATCCAGGTGGATATTGGTGGCCACCTGCCAAGTCCACCTGGACCCCCACCTCAACATTTTCAGTTTCGTAGTCCTTGGAGAGATCTTTCCAACGGGCTATCACGCGCGTCAAACGGAGATCGTATGCCAAAGTTACGACCCCGGGAAGTTGATGTACCAATTTACCCAAACGGGGCCCATAGTTTGTCGTTTCATCTTCTAGGGTTAGGTTTTGGAATGTTAATGGTTTTCCATTGTTTCTCAACAATAAATAGGCCTTCGAGCC